>JAQGCM010001136.1:0-17188 GCA_034699705.1 Hymenaphorura dentifera
GGAACCCGAACCCGAACTTGGAACTTGGTAAACCAAGTTCCTTGTGGAACCCGAACCCGAACTTGGAACCCGAACGGAACCCGAACCAGAACTTGGAACTTGGAACTTGTGCGGAGCACTAAGCTTTTCCCTACTCAGTACACCTGCTCACCTTGCCAACAAATCTAAAACCCGTACTTCTTTCCAAATTCGGAAGATCCGACCGAATTTCGCATCCGAATTGCGGCTCGACATTTCATCATTTATTCCCACATAGTTTAAAAGTAGTTGTGAACAACTAAGTTGTCCCTAAGTTGTCATTTGACAGACTACAAAAGTAGGCAGGAGGAGCAGGAACTAAGTCCGCTGCTCGGCTCTCCAAAACTTGAGTAATTATGTAATGTACGTATGTATGCATGCCGTGCTTAGGTCCTTTGCTCTAATCTTTTTAGTGTGTCCTGTCCATGAGTTCGGCTGGAACTTGAGTCCTGCCCAGTCTGCCTGCCTGGTGGGTTCTGGTCGCAGTTCTGCTAGTGCTAGTTCTGCATGCATCCATGACTCCATTTCCTCAATTCATGCAGAACACATTTAGCATTTGGAGAACAAGGGAATCATCGACTCACTACTACTCCTCTCCTCTTCCGAGTTCTGCCTTGAATTTGAATACGAATGAAGCAAGGAAGGCAGCGAGGAAGGAAGGAAGGATGCAAGACTCAAGGCGTGAGCAGAATCACCGAATTTAGAATTTCAAGTCGTCGCGGAGAGGACTGAGGACTTTCCCCATGCACCCGACACGACCCGCGCTGCTCTGCCCTTGTCCTTTGTCCTAAGCAAGCAAGGAAGGAGTGACTAGTGAAAGAACATTACGGGTTTAGTCTCCACTTTTGAATACAAATTAACTCGGTCATTAATACAAAATTACTCGGCATTCTACTGCTCCGTGTACCACCAGAGCAGATAGGCAGGGGCAGGGCAGGGTAGGGCAGCAAGGGTGTCAAATCCAGTTTAGTCTAGTGTAGCCTAGTGCTCTGACGTCATTCCTAACGTTCACAATTATTTCAAAATTTTGACACTCCCATTAAATTGTGAAATAGATGCATGAGTGCAATGCACGGGGTCTTGGCCCAGCAATTTCCCAAATAATACGTACGTACGTATGGCATGGCCGTACGGACACAACTAATGTTTAGAGATTGAGTCCCGACTGAATGAGTTTGACTTTGTAAATTCCCTGCAGGTAAATTGTTGGAAACGACGACTCGACTCCTTTGCATCTTTCTCCCATTAGATTACCCCTCTGGATAATTATCTCATCTTCGCCTCACCCCGGTCGGAATGACAATATAAAAGGCAAGGCAAGGCTTCCACTGCTGATACCCGGGTAGCTTACCGTTAGGTTAGTTAGTCCTTCCTAGCCCTAGCCCTAGTCGTCGTCGTCTGCGAAAAACGAGGACTTAAGCAGCAGAGCAAGTAGAAAGTACGACGAAAGAGAGATTTGATAGGAATTAACTTTGAGAGCTGCTTCCGAGCGAGAGGTGCGTGCGTGTGAATGCAATGCAATCGGCCAAAGGATTCTATCTTCGCATCGCGCCCGGCCCAAGCAAGTCGTCATGGATACCCGGGCAGGTTTCGGATCTGCTCTTGCTCTGCTCTGCCTCTTCATACTTACTTCTCCAGCTTATGTACAAAGCTACAACATACATGCAAGATGTTCAATCAAACTTGTGAAGGTAACCTCAGAAACTGAAATTCGGATCGGAGCGACCAACTAGGAACTAACTGGGTTGCGGTGCGGGTTCTTTGTGACAGTGACGACGACTTAACAAACTTCAATCAGTAACATTACACAACACAAGGTCACACTTACAAACTTACGTAACTCGTAACTCAACATGTCATTTCCGCTCACTCTCACCCGCCGACCGACTCACCACAGCAACACACTCAAACTCAAAAACTTTTCTCTTCGCCAAGCAGCGGGAGCAGCAGACTTTGGTGGATCCTTGTAGTTTTGCCCACAAAATAATTCAAATTTATTCATTGCTTTGAACCTGAAGGTGAATTAATGACTAAATTTAAAATTCAGTCATTGCATTGCATCACACTGCAGGATTGCATAACATTGCATCTTTAAATAAAAACAAATGGCGGCGGCGGACCTCCTTTTCATATTTTCAATCTGAATTTATATTGCATTCTGCATTCCTCCTACTCAAACTCAAACTCAAAGACCTTGCATTGCATTGCATTCCAAATCCAAATCTCTCTCTCAAAAAAACTACGATACTACCAAGACCAAGACCAACAAGTTTTGAAAAACAGGAAGCAACCAATTCTTCGCCTTCAGCTTCTCAAGTCTATAAAGTTTAGGTTTAGGTCTCAATGCAATCTTTTTTTCAATGAAAAAAGCAGTACTAGCAGTAGCAGCATGGTGTTCCAGCCAAGAAAAGGTCCACAGCACAGTCCAGTCCACAGCCACACGGTGAACAAAAGCAAATAGCCAACGAGCCAAGTAGTCCAGTCTTCCATAAAGTTGTGCAAACACAACAACAAGAGAGAGAGAAAAAAAGTTACGGTTTACGGTAACTTCTTGCTGATGGACGGTCCGTCGGTCCGAACCGAATAAGACTTTTCTGGCGGACTGACGTACTGGTCTGGAAGGCAGAAGGAGCAGCACAGCAGCAAATTCCTGAGTGTCTAGCTGCCTGCCTGCCTGACTACTGCTTGCTTGCTGCCCGGTTGCGTTGCGCTGCGTTGCGTTGGTTCGTTTGAATTGAACCAGAAATTCCATTTTATTGTTGTAAATAGAAGGAGTGAAAGGCTTTGCTTTTGCTTATTTTTTGGCAGACTCAACTCAACTCAACTCTCAAAGCTCAGAGCCTGAAAAGAAGCAGCTAGCTGGCTGGATGGACAAAAAAAACTTGACAAAAGGAAAACGTCCAAAAGACTCGGCCTGAGCCTGAGCTCTGACTGACTGACTTGGACTTGACAACTGAATACCAAAAACTTGCATGCATTCAAATTGAATGATCTGCTCCTTTTCTTGACCACTGGCCACTGACTGACTCGCCCGGTCTTCATTCTTCACATCTCTAGAGAGTCATCAAATTCCCTGCCTGCCTGCCTCCCTCCCTGCCTCTGCCTCACAACAACAAATCATCTTTTCTACCTTTTTCTTTTTTTCTGACAAATTTTCCAATAAATTGCACTGCACACTGCACACACGACACACTTGACCTCACCTGCCACCTCATCGCCAACAAAACCAAATTGCGGGTAATCTGCGAAGGAGCAAAAGAATCTCTCAAAATTTTGAGAGAACTCTGTTAGACATCATTAGCGCTATTAGCGTGCCGATTATTTCTGAACTATTTCCGCCTCTCCACCAGACTTTTTGTAACGCCAACGCCTGACGCTGCTTTAGAATTTCAGCTAAGCTAGGCTATTCCCGAGATAGAAATCAGTGCAGTGCAGTGCAGTGCAATGCTGTACTTGCGCTGCAAATTCTGGAACGGAAACGGAAGTGCCTGCAAAGCCAAGTGACAAAGGTCCAAGTGGCGATGAGTGCGTGCGAGCGTAAAGTGTGCGTGAGTGACCACTTAGAGTTCACCTATGCCTATGCATGTAGTCTTAGAGACTTGTCTTAGATTGGCGATTTCGCCAAATGACGTAACTTGATGGCCTGCCTGGACCGGACCAGAGATACCGGGTATTGTGTTTGATTTTTGTGCGTGCCCGTACGCATCACATCGCAGCGCAGCTTCTTGCTCAAAATCTCTTCAATTCCTTCCTTCCTTTTGGTCTCTCTCGAATCTCTCTCGATTCAATTGTCATTGTCTTCGTCATCGTCATTGTTGAAGGTCCTTACGTAGTAGTGTATGTGATGGACTACGGACAACGGACGGAGGGCTAAAGAGTCCTCTCTTCGCCTTCGCCTTCGTCTTCATTTG
Organism: Hymenaphorura dentifera; assembly: GCA_034699705.1. Taxonomy (NCBI): domain Eukaryota; kingdom Metazoa; phylum Arthropoda; class Collembola; order Poduromorpha; family Onychiuridae; genus Hymenaphorura; species Hymenaphorura dentifera. Next base: position 3,930 of record JAQGCM010001136.1, read on the forward strand.
ACTCTCCTCTTTGCCTCTAGCAGCCAAAAAAGCAAAAGCGAATGGTGAAAATGCTTCTGCCTGCCCTGCCCTGCCTGCCTGGTATTGTCTGCCCGTTTCAATCCGTTTCTTTGCCTTTTGTGTTTTGGCGCTTTCGAAAGCCCTCCTTTGAGACTCATTGTCATTTTCACTATTGCTCACTTGAGCTTAGAGAAGACGTCTTTTCTAGTCGAGCACTGCAAGTAGTAGGGAAAGTGGAGTGAGTCTGAGTCTGAGTCTGCCAACTCATGACGACGACGACGAGGACGACGAGGACGATTCTTTACCATTAAGGTCTACCTGTATCCCCTATCTCACGCCAAACGTCCCTTTTCAAAGACAAGTTTTACTCTTTTGGTCATATGTAGGCGATCATTTCATATGTCAATGGCAGGGCTGGGCTGGGCTCCTAGGCATGGCGATGGCGGCTTTTCAAGTTTTCCGCCCAGTGCCGACCGACGACTCGACTAGTTCATGCAGGAGAGAAATATTCGAGAGATGAGATGATGCATGGCCAGGGTGGGAGTCTTGAAATAAAGTGAAGTCAACTTCTTGAATGGTTCCCAAATGTGTCATAGGACTGGTCGCCTAGTCACTTGACCTGGTTTAGTTTCCCTTTCATTCTCATCGTCGTGTCGTGTCATTTCGTCCAGCACCACTTTCACCAAAAAAATTGTATATATTTGGACGGGCAGGCAGGGGAAAGTAAGTTGGCCAGTTAATTTAATTTATTGAAATTTAGGGAAATCAAATGTTTTATGGGCAAGGCAAAAGTCCTGCCCCCCCCCCCTCCGCCCCGACTCCGTACGTGTGGGACTCCAGGCCAGGAAATTTTTCATGTCCCCAGACAAAAGCCAGCCGAAGTGTCAACACACATTAAGTCACATTACGTAACGTAACGCTACGCTACGTTTTGAACTGGAACTCCATTCAGCAGCATGCAGCAGATTCAGATTATTAAGCATTCCTCCGGTGTAGGCCTATGCAGTCACCCGGCTTTTTAAAAAAAGACCAACCGACCCTACCCAAAAGAACCCCTACGAATACAAAACCCGCATCGGACGGATCTTTCACGATTTCACGAAAACATTCAACAATGAAGCCCATAAAGTAATGGGCCCAGCGCAGAGTACACACACATAACACACAACACAACACATCACATTTATCAAAACCGAAAGGACCGACCCGACCCTCTAAAAGTCCATTAATAATTTGACTCCTCAAGTTACTTTAGCTAGGTTAGGTTGCATCTTGCATGCCTGCATTGCATTGCATTTGCATTCTTTGAGAATTCTGTCCTCGATGTAGTCAGTCTAATTTAAATGGAGCCTTGGTTAGCTCAAAGCCGAGCACTTTTAAACGTGGCCCTAACAGGCAACAGGGTCGGTCAAACAAAGCACGTGAAATGCAAAATGTGAGCCTTTGACACTTTAGTTCTTTGCTCTCGAATGAAATGCAGGCTGGGTCTGGGCCTTTTCCTTTTTGTAAAGTTTTGGAGAGCATTGAAGGAGAACGATGACGATGCCCCACACTGTTTGCATTTCTTCATCTTTGTATTGTGGCCAATGAAATGAGTAGTCTTCCAAAGTTGGAGTAAATGACTGACTACAGCGCGAAAACTGAACGCTCAGACTCTAGTCCAGCAGCGCTCAGCGCCCAAAAGAACCATGAATGCATCGTCGTGTCAAATCAAATGAAAAGAAGGGGAAAAAAAGTCTATGAAAAGAATATCAAAGTGCTTCGGTACTTTTCCCTTGATGACACGAAGAAAGCCCGTCGGTCTGGCAGCGTAGCTAGCCAGGACAGGCTGAGTGATTGAAAGATTCTCTAATGGAAATTTCTCACAAAAATTTGGGAATCAGATTTCCAATCAGCTGCTACTAACTACTGCTGCTTGATCATAAAAATCTCATTTGGGCATCTAGAGTGCGAGTGACCGAAGAAGCGCGATCGAGCTCTTATTATTCTGCATATGGATGGATAGTTGACGCTTTCAAAAAACGTTCTTTGGTAGTGTTGAGATGATCGGGTCGGAAACGTCTTTGCAAAAGTAAAAGCTGTACTGACACAATGGGAAGTTAATGGAGTCCATGGTTTGGAATTTCCTGCCTCTCCATTCATCCATTTGTCAATTGAGCTGGACTCGGGACTCGGACTAGCTGGAAATGGTCGTTTTCAGCCAGCAGCACCAGCACCAGTAGCAGCGTCAAAAAAATATTGAATAGGGTTGGTTGAATGAATGGCCAAGCCAGTCAGCCACTCCACTCCAACTCAAACTTACAAAGTAAGTTTACTCGAGTGTCGAGTCATTCAATGATGATGACCTAGTTCAGTTCAGTTCAGTTCACCAACTCTTAAACTTTGTCGCAAGAATGCAATGTTTTGAGCCAATTCTACGCAAGAGTTTTCTTCTCCATTATTCCCATTCAAGACGCTCGTCACACTCAAAATATTTCAATTAATCCTAATCTTGAATACCTCCCGTGACACAGGGTAACTATAAGCCAAAGTCTGTGCTCTGTCACGCAGCACCAGTCATTCCATGGGCCCTTGGATTTGTACCGTACTGTACGGAGAAGGGTCCAAGTCCGAATCCGAATCCGACTCAACCCAACCCATGCAGCACCACTGGTGAATATTTCAAATGCTCCCGCCCGCCTTGGGCCGCCCTGGTCACAAAGCCAAGCACACGGCGAAGGCCATCGCAACGCTCAGGAAGCAGATTGCCAACTTGAAATATTTAGCAGCCGAGTTCAAATCATCTCAAAAAATCTCTTGAAAACTTCGAACCTCGCCATCGCCTAGCACACCAAGATAAGACCCAAGTCACCAAGTGTATAAATATTCGAATGAGCCTTGACGCTTGGCAGGTTGGGTTGGACGCGTTGGAGTGCTGATAATATTAACCATTTGCATGGCATGGTTTGAGTTGATTGGAGACGCGACGGGCGCGAAAAGGGTTATTACGACTCACACCTCACACCTTCCTTAATTCGTTCAACTTGCTGGCTAAGTTTTGCAGAAGGGACGACCAGACCTGAAGAGTGAAGAGTGAAATAATGTAGTTCTCACTCATCGCTAACTTAATTTCATTCATCGGTGAGTTCGGTGCTCTGCTCGCTGCTCCGCTCCGAAACGACAGACATTTGCTGCTTTACATTCCTTCCTTCCTTCCTACTTTTCCTACCTCACCAAGCAAGCAAGCCTTTTTGCATTTTGAATTTTTATCAGCTCTATTCCAAATTCCACTCTTCTGATTGTGTCCATGTCGATTGTCGATTTCATTTCAAAACGTTGAAGCTCAGCTCAGCTCAGCTCCAGTCTTTGTCTTATCTCAAGAAAGAATCGATGAGTCTCTCAAACTGAAAAGTTCCGCGCAGCCTAGCTGAGCTAAGCGAATGTAATTTAATTCAGACTGACTTGGACTCTGCACTACAAAAAGTTGTTTGGCAGAGAGCTCAAGCTCATTGTTGACATTTGAAATCAATAATAAAAAGACCAAATGTAAAAAATTAAAGACATGAAAAGTGAGTACTTATGTACGTTAGTATAATTTAGTAGGTATTCTTTCTAGAGCAAATCGATTCCAATCCATTACTCATGTTGCTACAGCTGTACGCTTGCGCTTCTTATTTCTTGCTGCTCTGAACAAGAAGGGTAAACATCAATAGAATTCAAGCAAAAAAAAATCGCAACCGGCAGGACTCGAACCTACGCGGGGAAACCCCATTGGATTTCAAGTCCAACGCCTTAACCACTCGGCCACGGTTGCATCTTAACGTATGCCCTCCACCTTCGACGCTTTGACCAAAACGAGGAGGTAAATGTGAACGGCTCTGCTAGCTAGCTTGAAGTTCTTGAATTCATACTGTTCGATTGTTGAATTTTTTATTTTTTATTTGTTCGATTTTAAAATGAAGACAGGGCCAGATCGATGAGTGTCGACCAAACTCCCAAAAATAGTGGGTTAAATCGTATGCAGATTTCGAATTTTCGGATCGGATCGCAAACCAATCTGATCAAATTGGATCTATTTAGTATTTCGTTGCAACCAGATCAAACACTAATCCGAATCAATACTATGTATTCAAATTCGGATCTGATATAAAAAAAAAGTGTCCTCCAAACCTTAGGGAAATCCCGAAATACCGAAGCTGATCTGATCCACCAAACTTGGATCTGCTCGGGCGCTCGGGGTTCTACAAATCAAATCAGGGAGAGCTGATTTGATCGTATCAAAATATCAAGTCAAGCTCATTGTTGAAATTTGAAATGAATAATACAAAGCCCGAATATAAAAAAATTAAAGGCAAGAAGAGCAGAGCACCTTGTATGTACCAAGTATAATTTAGTAGGTATTCTTTCTAGGGCAAATCGATTCCAATCCATTATGCATGTTGATTTTGCTCTGCTCTGTAGTCAACTCAGTCCATGACATGACTGACTGACTGAAGGAATGTTCACAGCACAGCACAGCGACCTGGCCTGGCCTGGCCTGGCCTGACTATCATCGTATTCATTGCACGCTTTCTCTCTGGGACTTTCTCTTTCTCGTCCATTTTGTCTTGGTCTTGGTCTTCGTCTTGTCGTTTTTTTTTTGACTTGAGAGAAATGACGAAGGTATTGCAGTGCAGTGCCAGTGCACAAATGGTTGCGTCGCGTCGGGCCGACGAACGACGACAAAGCGATAACGCAACTTGACTCAAATTAAACGTTGTCTCAAAATATCTCTCCAATTTACTTACTCGAGTTTCTCAAGAGCAGCAATTTAGGTCGGGCCGGGCGTGGCATGCAAGCAGCAACCAGCACTACCCGCATTTTCAATTCAATTCATAGCCTTCATACATAATGGAAAATCCTTATAAATAATACATTTGTTTTCCTCAACTCTGCCTCAAAAACACGCACAGCACAGCAACAACTTCTACGCTACGCTACGCGTCCTACATTCCATTCCATCCCGCCGCAGCAGCAGCAACATCATCCCTGCAAAACCCACCTCAATTTGCAATTTGCAATCTTATTTTTTCGGGTCGGGACGGGAACAAATATTTGCACGCAGAGCAGAGCGACTCAGTCACTCAACACAATTCCATTTTGCTGCTCCAGCTCCAACTCGTAACAGGTCGCGTCCATCCAATTCATTCAAATTCAAAGAGCACAAACTTGACAACGTTAAAGTTTGCATCAGTAAAAAATTACAAGAACATAAAGTTTAGAAAATGTACAAAAAAAAATGTTCAAATTTCCAGCCGCAGCCCCAGCCCGCCCGCAACATTACAAGTATTCTGAGCTAATTGCTAATTGAACGAGTCAGGTTCAGGTTCAGGTTCAGGTTGGCCAGCACAAAAACCTGGAGGATTGTTACGTAATCGTAGTGCATCTTTGCAGTTTGCATTTGCACCTGAGTAGCTGAGAAAAGCAGAGTCTGCAGAGTCAAGAATCAAGAATGAAGTGGGCCGAGCTGAGCTGAGCTGCATTACAATTCTGTAGATTTCCAAGTAGTGAGAAGTGCAGTGCAGTGCAAGTGCAGGCAGGGTGGGTAGGACTCGTAATGTTATAGAAAGCAAAGCAGCAATAGCAAGAGCAACAAAGTTGCGGGTTGTTGTTGCATTGCGTAGCAAGAGTCCTGTCCTGGATGGAATGTGAGTTTTATTGGAAGCACGTTTTGTTTTGCTCAAGCTCCAAACTAATAACTAACTACTAACTCCACTTAATAACTAAGCTAATGCCCACTTCCAAGCCCTACGTAATGCAAATGCAATGTAATGTCGAATAACAAATTCAATTTCATTTTTGTTCCTTGCTTTTCTCTGCTCCTCCACCGCAATCAGGCAGGACAACAACATATAGATGCCCAGAAAAACTAGAAATGTACGTCCGTACACAATGTACACAGGTCCGTACATCCACATGTCCACAAAATCTTAAAAAACCGGTTTTTTAAAAACATCCGATCCTCCCTTTTCTGCACCACCAAAGCATTGCATTGCACTGCACAGTGCACACTGTCATACCTTACCATAATAGTCGAGAGCGCCGAAGGATTACAATTCCAATTGCATCACAACATTTTCTTATCCAAAAGCCCAGGAAATAATATGTACTCTACAACATACACCGAGCAGGACACCCTTTGGTCAAAAATTTCAATTTGGGTGGAATGCCAAGACCTGGGGTAAATTCTGGACAACCGTGCCCAATTTAGTCCCCGATGGGTCCGCTGTGAGCCAAAGCTAAGCGCTGAGCTAAGCTATCTCTTAAGAGACTTAAGAACGTATTTGATGAGTCTCTACGATGCGATGGGATTAAACTTGGTCTTGGTCTTGGACTCATCCAAAGTCTTAAGGAAAGCCTGCCTTGCCTGCCTGCCAATTGCCATTCCCATTCCCATTAGCATTGGCAAAAGGACAACCAACACGACAACAAAACAAAGCAGATAACGAGTGCAATTGGATTTGTGTTTTGTATGCAATGCAATGCAATGAGTGTATTGGAGTTCATTATGACGCAATGACGACGACCCAACTTAACGTAAAGTGGATCTCTTAAAAGACACTTCCAACTCCACCAACTCATGAAATGATGCTCGTAAGATACACCTTAAGGAGTGAAGGAGTCGTCGAGTCAGTCAAGTCAATTCCTTCCAAATTGTTGCTTTGCTAGTATTTGGTGGCTGTTGGGGTTTTCGCATTGCATTGCATTGCATTACAATCCTGCTGCTGCTGCTCCTACTCCAAAAGACATTACCGTTAAATTGAATTGATTACCGTTTATGTAAATGACCACATTTCATTCGGCTCGACTCGTCCGTGTCATTCAAACCTAAAGATTAAAAGGACGGCGACTCTCATCGTAAGTAGTTGGGCTGTAGGGACGGCTAATCAAAATTGAAACGGGCAAATAAATTGTTAAAAAACAATAACGCATGCCAATGGCAATGGTTGCTTTGCTTGGGTTGGGCTGGCACTATGGCATGGTAGGGATAAGAGGGAGAGCCAGTCGTTGAGCCATGCTAAGGACAGAAAGATGCCCGGGCATCGAATTTTCGGAAAGCGTTGCGTTGCGAATCGTGAGTCCGATGCGATGTGACGTTGTGGTGGTGGTCGAGCATGGCTTGGCTTGGCTTGGCTGCTAATCGATGGAATCCATAAATTAGAAGGAAAATGTGATCTGTTCCGAAAGAGACACTTTGGACTAAAAGCAAGACTTGAGCTTCGCTCGCATCCATGACGAGGCTTACGAGGGTCGTCGGCGTTGAGCCACGGAAAACAAGAAGAGGAGAAGATGGAATGCAAGGAGGCAAAGTCTGCAACAAAAATCTGAGCAGCTTGCTTTCTCCATTCTCAAGAAAAGTAGGAGTCTTACACCACACCTCATGCATTCTGTCCTCAATTTTGCAAAACCTTTGTTGCCCGAATTCCTCGCCATTTTGCATTTTGCCATTTGGTCTGATGGGATTCATTCAGGATTTGGAGCTGATAGGCGACCCACCGGCCCACCGAGCCAACTTTAAATAACTCTGAATAAATTGAACCGAACCCGACCAATCTTTTCCTACACATTTTCGTTGAATAAATTCTGCTAACATTGCATTGGCCGCATCACTTTCCAATGCAAAGTGCAAACCAAAAAATCTGCTCTATTCTTCTACAAATATTTTCAAAAAACTTCTCGTGGTTGAACACACGGGGAGACGAGCCAGATTAAATTCCTATTCATCGTTGCTGCGTAACTTAACTGTGTGGAGAAACGATAGAAATCAATTATTTGCAGCCACCCTGGCCCATACACATACATACATGTACATGTAGACAACTTGAGTAGTCACACCAAGCAGTGCAAGTGCAGGCAACTGAGCCAAGGCAAGGCAAAGACGGCAACTAAATCGCAAAACCTCAAAATGAATCTCTGTCCGCATCTTCTTCTTCTTCTTGCTGTGTGAAACCAGAAGAAGAGCGAGGACTTGCTGGAGCTGGGCTGAGCAAGAGCAAGAGAAGGAAGTCAAGTCAAGTCAAGTCGAGTCGAGTCGAGTCGAGTCAAATTCTCAAGTTGAAGAGAGCCAAAGCTAAAGCAAAGTGAAGATTTAAGAGCCTACCTTCCTTCCGACCTACCTAGCAACCAAGCGATGTGAACCAAGCAACAAATCTCCATCTCAAGTTCCAATCTTTGTAATCCTTGAAAAACATATACATATAGGCAAACACATACAACATTCTGGTCGTTGTCGTCTTCCCACTCTTAAAAATCAATTTGCAAATTAATCATTACATTGATCTCTTGGCAAGCCTAATTAGAAAAGTCGTTCAGCCAGCCAGCCAGCCAGCTGCACTCGGCCAGGACTAAGCTATGCATTTAAATAAATTCTTCCTTGTCATGTACATATCTTCTCATGTACAAATTTTGCACCACCACAACCAGCACTGGGTTTGCCATGGCTTGAGTTGAGTGTCGTTGTCGCTCATTGCTATTGCCATTGCCATTGCCATTTTTATGACGACGAGGATTCCTATAGAATTCCTTCGTCGTCGTCATCGTCACGCTTTGACGCCTTTGACTCGGACGACTTGGACGGGCATGAAGAAGATGAATCAGCAGCAGCAGCAGCAGAAGCTGAACAATAAGAAAAGTGAATGGGCCAAGACCAAGACCAAGTCCAAACCCTGGCATTTTGCAAGCCTTGCTTTGCAAAATGACACTAAAAGCTCATATATTTGCATTAAAATATGACAGAGAGAAATATATGACTAAACATGAGTTGACTTTATAAGGGAGCAAAACTAAATTGTGGTGAAGAGGAAGAGATGCTCAGATGCTAAGTTCAGTCACTCCGTTCCTCCAAATCTTCCTTCCTTCCTGAACACAAGCCTTAAACTTTGTAGACCTTTGACTTTACATTTGGCAAGATTTTGGCATCTTGTGTACCAAAGGGAAAGCCAAGCTGCCCTGACCCTACCCTAACCAGCCAGCCAGCCTAACCTACGCCACAAACACAACACAACCAAAACTTTTTGACAAACTTTCACCACTTCCACTTCCATTCCATCTCCAATTCTGCATCAAATCTTGCTGAAAATCCAAGCAAATGAATCAAAATGTCCGCATTCATGCCACCACCACTAACACCATGAAGTTCTGCTCCTCACTTTCCAGTTTAGTTTTGCATGCATGGCTAACATGAAGTGAACTCAACCATAGCCATACTCATAGCCATATTTATGCAATTTTGTGTCCAGCTCCAGCTCCAGTGCTCCAGAGCATCAGCCAAAATCTAGCCCAAAATGAAGACCTGGACTAAGACTGAGAAGAATATGGATCCAGTCCAATCTTAAGAAGTTGTTTCAGGAAATGCCCCTCCCTTCAGCTTCAGCTCTGCTCTCCCACCGCTACCGCTAAGCTTGGCTTCAGTTCAAAACTGTGTCAAACAAATTACATCCTCGTCGTCGTCGTCGTCGTCTCTCTCTTTCTCTCTTAATCAAAAGATTTGTCCTGTTTAATCATTTCATTCCTCATTTCATTTCAACCATTGCGCTGCAAAACCAATTTCGGTTAGGTTAAGAAAATAAGAGCAGCAAGGACTCTGCTCTGCTCAGCTCAGACATCACATCTTCATCATCATCACCTTGACGACGACGACGACTACTTACTTTGGCCTAAACCCAGACAAGACTAGTAGCACGCTGCATAGCTGCTTGCTGCAATCCCCGAAAAATCCAGCATCTTTTTTTTTCAAAAAATTTCGTTCCGTCCCATTGCATTGCGTGTGAAATAACACCCAATAAATAATTCCACCGCCCGCCTGCCCGCCCGCACCCGCATCCAACCCGCCACCTCAATATAATTCTTTTGCAAAAAACAATTTAGCCAAGTGCGTGTGGCGTGACGTGACGCGTCTTGTGTTGTCTTGGAATAGATTTGTTCCATTTTCCAGCCTCACGCCATGCCTCACACTCGTAAATTTTAGTCTGAAGATATTACAAAATTTGGTTGGAAAATATGCAGTCCATATTTCAATTCGTTTCAAATTTTCTACGCATCCATAGCCATACTCTGACGCAGTTTTTTTTTATAAATCATAGCTGACTGAAAGTAGCTAGCTGTGTGCTAGCCCACTTCGTTTGAGAATTCGTAGTGCATTCTTCTGATGACGCAACTGAAACGGAAACTATGCAATGCATTTGATTCACTTTATTCGCATCATTGTTTCAATTTTTGCGAATTCTTCTGTTTGTATCTGTCACCGCACCGACAGAGCGACTCAACAATAAAATTCCTAGGAGTCAAAGTCAAGTCAAATCAAATCAAGCCGAGCTAAATTTGTTCCTCTTCCGCAGCAGCTATTCTGTTGGACGCTTTAATGAGTCAAACCTCTTCCTGCGTCGTCTTCTTGAGTCATTCATTCTTACAATTAAAATCCGTTTAATTCCTTTCTACACGCATTAGCAGAACTAATTAGCGGCGGCAACATTTTCTTAGTACTTCACATTCTTCTACGTCCTGCCAAAGCTACCATCAAAGCTAACGCTAAAGCTAAGGCCAAAGGTATTGAATTTCATTCTTTTCTTGAGAGCGAAAAAAACCTGACACAAGATTACACACAAGTCAAGGCAGAGTCAGAGTCAGGTTTAGTTCAGTTCAGGTTCCAATTCCAAACTCAACTCGACTACTTCCGTTTCCCCTCAGCCAGCCTTTCGTTACTCTAACACTGAACATTTTTGCACTGTAGCACAGTAAAGTTACGAGCCAAAAAAAACTTAACTTGTCAGATTCAGATTGTCTGCCTGGCTGACACAACAAGTGCTTCTGGTATGCGAGTTTGAGTCTATGGCATGGTATGGTAATTGCAACAATAACAATGCTCTGCTCTGCGAATGCTGCTCAAGAATGTGCAAATGTGAGTCTAAAGTGGCGAAACAAGAGCCAACGCAGGAAAGCAAACGGAAATTACATTCATCCCATTGCGATTGCATTGCATTGCATTGTCTTTGCTCCTTTCAAATTTCCAAACCAATCGCCGCAATCGCAGCATTACCAGCATTATCTTCTCTTTTTGCTTTTCTTTTCTCTTTACCTTCACGAATGCTGCGCTGCGTAGTGGGAAAAGTGCTCTAGTCTGGCTCTTGTTTTGCATAAGAGATAAATTGCCTCTTTTAGCTTGAGCACTAAACATAACTTTGAGCCATAAATCTAAACGGTTTCAACAAATTCGACACAAAATATACGTGCAGTGCAGCGCAACACACACTCACTAGGCTAGGCTAAGAGCTAAGCTTAGCTGTAAATTCTCTGGCCAAAACCAACTTGTTTGTAGCCCAGCACCAGCCCCGTGAGAAATGTGAATAATTCGATGTACTATTTTCTTTCCTGCCTGTGCAGTGCAGTGCAGTGCAGGTGGAGTGCAAACTCTGAGATGATTTTGGTTTGCAAAAGTTTAGTCCTCTAGCTATGCCAATTTCTTGAGGTTTATGTGTGCGAAATCTCTCGACTAATTTAGACATGGACACTAGCAGTGCAGTGCAGAGGAGCACAGCACAGCACAGCAACAACGTACTACTACATAAGTTAACAGCGTCATTTCATTCAAAAATAAAAAATTTACTACAAAAGGAAACGGAGCAGAACTAGAACCCGTTGCCCGTACAAAATGTGTGACGGAGAGTACAAAAACTAAGAGTTCAGTTTCAGTTGCTCTCTCGACTAATCCAAAGAAAAAAGACAAAAAAAAGGGAGATGATGTTTCCATGCATGTTTCTCGAAGCAAAACAAGCCCAAAAATGCATAAAATCCGTTTTTTCTGACGTCGTTAACAATTTTAACGGGACATGCATGTTTGTTTCCACAACACAACACGGCACGGCACGGCAAGGCAAGGCAAGACGGACTAGACCCGAACCCGAACCCGACCCGTACGTGTACAGCATGGAAAGAAAAAACCGAATTCTGCACTGCACTGAAGTTCCAGTCACAGTTCCAGCTCAGTTCCAGTTCCAGCTACATTCCATTTATTGACAGATCTATCAGAGCAAAGGAAGCAGCAGGGAAAACAAGTCGTCCGTTCCGTATACAAATACAACTACAGTTACAGCACAGTCGGGTTGGTCGGTGCTGAGTTGGCATGCGGGCGTTTTACGAGACACTCAGTTTATTTTCTCATTCTTTCACCCGGGTCTTTCTACATTGTTCAAAAAAAAAAAACTTGGCAACTAAAATTTATTTTTACGTCTTTCTTTCTCTCTCTCTCCCTCTCATTCTCTTTTCCCTTTTGTTTGAGGGTTTTCTGTGGAGACATAAGTTTTGCTCCATGGCATGTCTTGTCTGCTCTGTCTGGCTAATCATACGACATACGTGCACACAACAAGAAAGAATATGCAAATCTAAATATGTAGCAGTTTAGACCCTCTCCTCATCCGACATTTCCTCCGCCACCCTTTCCTGCCACCGAAACCTTAAATTCAATTCTTTCTCAGGCGGCGAAAGTTGAGCTACCCGGACCCGGACCATGACCCGGTTCATTACGTCATTAAACATTCGACGTACAGCACGAGCACAGCAGCAATTTGCTTGCAATATTTGCAAGGAGCCCGCAGGCAACTCTACTTATTTTCTAATCTTGCTTGCTCAGGTCATTCACCTTCACCTGGTCTTTGACCTCGGGTTATTTATGCTTCCTTCCTTCCAGTGCTTGGTGTGTTTGATGATACAGACTAGCTGGCAGACATTTCCAGATGACAATAACAAATCCAGAGAATCAACGGTTTGTCACACATACTTTGTCAGCAAGCCGACCTCTTTCAGTTCAGCCTGCCTGCCGGAGTAGGTAAGCCAGGCAGGCAGCCATTGCAAAAAAAATTTGGCAAAGTGGCGATGGCGATGGCGAAGGCAATGGAAGGCAAAGTGTTTGAAAAAGTTGTGGTTTTAGTGGTTTGACGTTGGATTGGTTCAAATGAGGCAGTGAGAAATGAATGTATCGTAGTCGTCGTACTCGTCTCGGAGGTGGTGAAAGATTTAGAGAGTCGACTGAAAGACATGCTCATTTATAGAGGAGAGCAGACGACTTTTTCCCCTTGTTTCACTAAGCACAACAAACTACTGTGTTTGAACTGAACACACACACTCAGCTATTATTTAGAGACTCTTGGCTTGGCCTGGACTTGGACGACTCGGAGAGATCCGCAAAAAAACGGACAGGTATGTACGCACAGCACAGCGAACACTCTCAACTCTACTCAACTCAACTG
>JAQGCM010001137.1:0-17174 GCA_034699705.1 Hymenaphorura dentifera
CCAAGCAAACACGGAGCCAGACAGACGTCATGACCAATGACATATAGCGATCTCGCAACGCTGCGATCGCTAATAAAACAAACAAACCCCTTTGTAGTCGACGCATATAAAACTTGTAAGGTTTTTGCTAAACAGGAGCTAGGACTGAATAGCCACCCCATTTTATTAGTCAAACAATAGTTAAAAGAAAGCACACAATAAGATTAAAGATCAAACGACACCACTAGTGTAATCTAACACAATTTATACGTACATTGAACTACGATTAACTAATAGACATTTGTGATTTTCTGGGCCAACATGAAACCTAATCTTCAAGTTAATTAGCCACATTTTGAATATTCTTTGTAGATTGTAAAATAATTACTTCATAGGTAATGAAGGCGCTCAATAGTGTGACGATAAAGTTTTTTGAAATTAAGAAATATCCACATCCAGATATCCCAACCCGGTTTGTTGACGATGACAATTGCAAGATAAAGCGATTTATCTAGAACAGAACAAAAGTCCTGTTACTTTTGAAGAATTTTTACGTAAAATTTAATCTCAAGTATTTTAATTGATTTTTTGTCAGTTTGTTTTACTATTCGAATTCTGTCTCGGAAATCAGTTCCCGTTCCGAATCCAACTTGAGATTGCCAGGAATGTACAGACTTGATAGCCTCAGTTGCCTGTAAATTTTAATTAAATTGTATTTGACTGTGCAATCAACTTGTAATTTTTTAAAAGAATTTGTGCATATGTTCAACCTTCTCGTGAAATCTAGCTGCCAAGAATGTTGGTAGTAATAATTTGAAGAACGTTTGAAATCCCAACGAATAAAAGCTGTACAATTTTAACGATATGTACGAGCTTTCATTGTAGACGATGCCAAAATACAATCTTATGAATAAAAGGCTCAAGTTTGCCACATAATTCAACAGAAATAGCGGCGAAAACAAATCGTTGCATTCCTATTTTTGGACAAACCCAATTTACAATTTCAATAAAAATTAATCATTCTCAGTCGTTAGAAAACTAGTAAAAGCATAGATTACGTCAACCAATTTGCAAATTTCCTGATGGATTGATCGCAATTCGTCCAATTTCGCAAGAGAAGTACAATTTCCAGCCGATTGAATAGCTTTGTTGGTCCGCACAAAATATCGCTTGAAAATTATAGCCAGGAGATTTATGAGTAAATCGACAAATGTCCAGGCAAAGTCGCCATGCAGTGTTCCGATGAACACTAGAGCAGCAAAAGTGGATGGATAGTCTTTGTCGAAAGCATAAGCTTCATTCAACGCTTGTTTGAATTCAACAAACGAACTCACACGAAAGCGCTCAACTATTAAAAAATTAATTTGTTTCAATAAAAGTACTTTGGAAAAATAATTAGAAAATTTAAACTTACAAATTGAATAGAAAAACAGGGTAGCCCGAACAACTATAGCCACCACGTAAAGTGCAAGCAAATTGTTGCAAATTTTCCCGAATCCATCATCCATTCCATTCCAATGTTTACTAGTCAAGATTTCAATTCTTTTGCAAGCCATGATGAAATTTGGGATTTCTCTAATCACCCAAATCATGTAAAAGTAATTGCCGAGATTTTGTACATGAAAACAGAATTCTTTCATGAAAAAAATTGCATTGAATTTATGCAGCAGCGCGGCTCTGATTGTAGCTCCGAACATGAAGACTTGAATTAGAATTCCAAACATAGTGAAAATCCAGTACAAATTCAGCTTGGGAAAAATTATGTTATTTCCTTGTATTGTGATCGGGAGTAAGCCAAATAGTCTATATACCCAAATAAATGGCCATAAACTTTGCTGAATCTCGTTAGCTTCTTGTGTCGAATTTTCCATTTTGACAAAGTTCGTTTGTGTTGTTTGATTTTTAAAAATTATTAGGGAATTTTGGAAACGCTCAGTTAAGTCTCCTTTGAGAAATTGTGTATTCGGATTAGGACTAGAATTTGACTCGTTGTTGGTTGAAGATCTTTCCCTAGAGTTTTTTTCTTTCGCCATTTGGAGCAATAATGTAAGAATCTTGCTAGGCTAGCAGTCAACACGAAAATGAATTACTTTCAGTGAAGCGACTCAAGACGAAGACTTGTTTGTAGATTTCTAATTCTTGCCCCACTAAATGGCCACTTTGTTAATGTTATTGAGAATTCGTTTAAAAATTCATGCTAAAATTGCATTTCTCGAAATTCGATAGTATGTCTGTCACCGAATTTAATTTGGCTAAGAGTGTCCATTCTTTTGCACTGCACGAGACAGAATTTGCTAGCTCAACTTTTCCAATGCCGTGTTGCGTTGCAGAATGCTAAACCAGTAAAACCAATAAGAAATTAGTGAAAAGACGACTTGGGGGCACATGCATTGGGGAATCCTTCCTGTCCGATTAGGAGTGATCGAGGTCAAGCTTCTTAAGACCGCCCTGGGTCAACCTAAGGAAGTCCGTTAGAACTTCGGCTACCTCTGGTGGGCTTATAGTTTAATGTCGACTGGTGTTGTCCATTTTCTGGAGCTAGAGATCATGTCTACCGATTTTCGACAGAATCAGTTGACATGCCTTTGTTACCTTTCGGCGTCTTGCAGACCCCTGGAGGTCGCCGCAATGGTTCACAGATTGGCATCCATTTAAGCGTTGCTTAGGAGGTCAAGATCTACATATCACTCCAGAATTCTTGAGCAAATTTAGATTATCTTGAAATCGATCAGAGACTGAAGTTGTCGACAACGTATAACTTAAACACACAACACACCTCGATCACGTTGTTTAATGTTTACTCATGCTTTGTGGAAACGTTTTTCTTGTTCACAATATACAGTTTTTCTCTAGTGATAATTCGAAACTTCCGGAAATTCAACGCGTACGAGAGAAATGAATGAAGAGAATCAACAGATTGTCCCAGAATTTCATTTGGCTAAAAATGTCAATAGTAATTTACTTTTGCCACTCCGACTAGGACAGGGACTGCATACGCCACTAGTCAAAGAATACTACTGTATTATATATAATGCAATTTACATCTACATTGAACTATGATTAACTAATAGACCTGTCTGATTATTTGTGGGTCAACCTGCAATACTTGCATAATCTTCAATTTAATTAGCCACATTTTGAATATTCTTTGTAGATTGTAAAATAATTACTTCGTAGGTAATAAAGGCGCTCAATAGTGTGACGATAAAGTTCTTTGAAATTAAGAAATATCCACATCCAGAAAGCCCAACTCGATTTGTTGACGTTGACAGTTGCAAGATAAAGCGATTTATCTAATGAAAGCAAAATACTTTTGATAAATATTTGATAAGTATAAAATTACTTGTTTGTAAAATTGTTGGTCAGTTTATTTTACTATTCGAATTCTTTGATTGACATCAGTTTCTGTTCCGAATCCAACACGAGATGACCACGAATGTACAAACTTCAAAGCCTCAGTTGCCTGTAAATTTGAATTTGTTCATTTAAGTACATCGTGCAATGATTTTTGATTAATGCGTTTCTGCAGTTGTTCAACCTTCTCATGAAGACTTGCGGCCAAGAATGTCGGTAGTAATAATTTGAAGAACGTTTGAAATCCCAACGAATAAAAGCTGAACACTTTTAATGAAAGGTACGAACTTTCAATGTGGACGATGCCAATATACAACCTTACGAATAAAAGGCTCAAGTTTGCCACATAATTTAGTAGGAATAGCGGCGAAAACAATTCGTTGCATTCCTAGTTTTTGGAGACCAAAATCGATGACAAAAATTAACCGCAATTCTCTGTGAATTGAGTTCCTTAAAGTGGTAAGATAATATTTTACATCAACCAATTTGCAAATTTGCTGATGGATTGATCGCAATTCGTCCAAATTCTCAAGAGAAGTACTCTTTCCAGCCGATTGAATAGCTTTGTTGATCCGCACAAAATATCGCTTGAAAATTATAGCCAGGAGACTTATGAGTAAATCGACAAAAGTCCACGCAAAGTCACAGTGAACATTTCCGATGAACAATAGACCTGCAACAATGGATGGATGGTCTTTGTCGAAAGCGTAAGCTTTCATCAACGCTTGTTTGAATTCAACAAACGAACGCACATTATAGCGTTCAACTAAATATGAGGAAAAGCACTAATTAAAAAGTATTTCTTTCAAGGAATGAAAAATTTTGAAAAGTTAAAACTACTTACAAATTGAATAGAAAAGAATGACAATCCGAAGAACTAAAGCCACCATGTAAAGTGCAAGTAAGTATTTGCAAATTCTAGGGAGTCCATCATCCGTTCCATCGCGATATTTATTTGTCAAGATTTCAATTTTTTTGCAAGCCATGATAAAATTTGGGATTCTTCTAATCACCCAAATCATGTAAAAGTAGTTTCCAAGATTTTGCACATGAAAGCAGAATTCCTTCATGAAATTGACTGGACGCAATATATGCAGTAGTGTGCCTCTGGTTATAGCTCCGAACATGAAGACTTGAATCAGAATTCCAAAGATAGTGAAAATCCAATAGAAATTGAACTTTGGAAAAATTAATTCATTTCCTCGTCTTGCAATTGGGATGATGCCAAATAGTCGGTATACCCAAATAAACGGCCACAAGCATTGATCAATCTCACTAGCTTCTTGTGTCGAATTTTTTGATTTGATCAAGGACAATGCTGCAATCGCAATGTTCGTGGAATTTGTATTTTTTGATTTTTGAAAATTATACAGATTTATCGGAGGAAGTTCTGCGTCCAAATGGAGAATATGAATATGAATATTGTGACTAAAATTTAACTTGCTCTCTAAGGCTCTTTGACTAGCGCTGTTTTCAATAGCCATTTTAGAGTAGCAGTTAGAGAATTGGGAACAGTTTTGAACTTGGATCGCGATCGCTTCAAATTGCAATTGCAATGTGAATTGATTATTCAATTTAAGAATCTTGCTACCGTACCGCTACCAGTCAACCCGAGAATGAATTACTTTGAGTTGAGTGAAGCGACTCGAGACGAAGACTTGTCATAAATGGCACTTCTTGCCTCCAAGTGACCACTTTACTAATGATATCGAATATTTGTTAAAAAATTATATTTAAATTGCATTACTTTGAACAGAAAAGGAATCCGACTAATTCGGACCGAATTTTGAATGCCACCGAATTTAATTTGACTAAGAGTGTCCATTCTTTTGCACAGCAATGCACTGCACACGGCAAAATAGCTTGTTCCACTTTTCCAATGCCACTCCGCGGAGCAAGTGCACTACGTATTTTGAAAATAACTGCTTTCAAAGATTTCTTACTCCCTCATTCACTAATGATGCTAAAAAAAAGCTTAAATAAAATGCGAATTGAAAATTCAAAAAATTGATCCACAAAACTGTTTTGAAAACTTTCTATATTGTAATATATATTTAATTACAAGCAAATGACATTTTCTCTGAATACCATTATAATTCTTAACAGCTTCGCTGCGAGCGAACATGTGATTGCCTTCTGAGCGTTCAAGTACATCTGAAATTCCGTAGCAGTTGAGACAAATGCAGGCATTTGAAAATTATCATTGAATTGTAAATTACAAATTGCACAAAAATTGTCTTGTAGCAGTTTGCAGAATCGAACTATAAATTCGAATTTCAATACTTGCTGTAAAATCATCGCATAAATCGTATCTTGTAAACGGAAGACAGAATTTGGAACGGGTCATAAATGGCGATCGTCAATCCGGTTTTATTCATGCTACTTATATTTTAATTGAGAGTTTAAATGTACCCACTCAAAATGCGCCTAAGCTACACACTACACAATTGAATTGTAATTAAGATCATAAGTAGCTAAGTTTATAGTTGAACCACAAAATCTTCTATTTTTGGTTTCTCAACTCGCTCTTAGTTACATTTTACATTTCAACATTTCTATTTTAATTGCTATTAGTAAATATTGTATGTCAATTTCACTATATCCATTGCATTTAGTTAAAGTTGCTGCTGAGACACAACACAAAAGTTAACATTTTATATTTAATTTTATTAGTAGTAACAAAAGCTACACGGATAAAAGAAACATTGCACTGAATTCAGCACATTTTGGGGACTCGTCGAGCAAAGACGTGACAAAAACATTGTAATTAAAATTAAAGCATAACTAATGACTAAACTTCAAGACGAGTGTCGCCAAGTTGTCGAAAATTTCAAATCTCAGCTTCCAGTTCCCCTACCGCTCTCCTTTCCAGAGTACAATAATTTCAAGATGTTTGGCATTTTGACAAAGAAATAACTAATTATTTAGTCTTCACTATTTTAAAGTAAATCTCTTGCATAATTTACTTCGAACAAATTTGAGCTTTTCCATTCGTTTTGCACAGCCGCCTCCGTGTGGAATTATGCAAGTGCAGTACTATTTGAAAGGAATAAAGACTTTTGTAGCAACTAAAGTACAGATACAGAACGTTAGTCATAAAAGATTACGCAGACGTGTGAAATTGCTGTAAAATATTACGATTAGCGAAAATCGAAGCGATGAGTCAGAGTCAACAACGCAATCCTGTAAAATATTTTAAGCAAAGTTCGACCTAAATTGCATAATTTTGATGTTGCACTTTTGTAAATTATTCAAACATTTGCACAGCCTGCGCAAACAAATCAGACATTTTTCGGTTGCAAAAATCGGCAATAAGTCAATAGTATAAGAAAATTTTGAATTCGCAATGGCTTAGGTTGGGGCAGTGTATGAGATCGACATAAATTGCAAAAAATTTTAACCCTGTAGTTTGTGGAATCAAACTACTTGACTTAATTAGTCAAGTCAAGTTTTACTAATCCTTAAGTGCGAAATTTATCTAGAATTCAAATAATCCGTCCGAGTCTAGTCGACATACTTCAGAGGTGTGATGACAAGAACAGCAGCCGGGTCGCCGGCTGGTAGTCGCAAATATTTTAGATCATTCATAAGCTATAAGCACTACTCAAACATCGTTCAAAGCAAAGGTCCTACGCTTACCTTTCAACAATAGCCGAACCATTCTTGATTTTCCTGCTCTGCTAACAAATTTGATTTGAATGGAAAGAATTAGGACTTCTTCGAGTCGAAATCTAATCAGTAATGTAGAGTAGAGGTTCAAATTTATGTTTTTGTACAAGCAGCTGCAGCTAACTGCCTGTGTGTCGTAGTTACGAAGTTACGATTACGATCATTCATTCATACGATCTACGAATGTCGATAACAAAAGAGCCAAGTCAAATTGGTGCAATAAAAATAACATTAACCATTTTTAGTCAAAGTCAATAAAACAAAAATAGTATCAGAGACTATCCAAGTCGTACTTATTTCATTGCATTCAGAATTCAGATTGAGATTGGTGATTCAGAAAGTAAGTCAGTCAGTCAGCCTAGCCTATTACCTTGGCTGGAAAGCAGCAACAATTAACAATCCACAATAATATTTGTCCAAGAAAATAGAAGTCCAGACTCCAGAGCACAGCTAAATGTATGTAGATCTCAATTCTCAAGTCAAGTCGATCGAGAATCGAGAGTCGAGTCAGTTCAGTTCTGCGGAGACATTCGTCAAAGTCACATCGTCCACGTCAAAAGTTACCAAAACCTGAACTCTGTCCGATTCTTAATTAATTAGTTTTGTTTTGTGTGATTGTTTTTGTGACTATTGAACTCGAAAATTATACCGTTTCTGATAAAAATCCGGTGAAATTTGACTGGACCGGTGAAACGGCGGTCGCAGTCGCGGCCGCGAGATTAGAGATCGTGCCTGACGTGCCTTTGTTTGAAGGAATTTGGAACTGCGGAAGATCAACTCTACAATTTCTTGACTTTGACTTTGCCTTTGACCTGTTTTTGAAGTAAGTTTCCGTAAAAATTTTCTTTTTGACATAATTTGGTTTTGGTTGATTTTGTGAAGAATCGAATTTTGATAAAATAGCTACTTGCTAATAAAAATGTAAAAATGAATGAATTTGCAAAAACATTGATTTGATCCCAAATCCCGACTGACTATTTAATTTTCTAATCATGGAAGTTGTCTGCCTCCGCGACAACTTTCTTACCTCCATAATGAATGCTCAAATTGTCAAAATCAAACTTTTTAAATGTAACAATAACTAAAGCTAAACACAGAGTAAATGAAATACAGATCTCTTCCAAAAAGTGCAACGTTTTCTCTAGTGTAAAACTCAAAGCTGAATTATCCCAAATAAACGCAAGAGTTGAGATTGAGAGTTGACTTTGACAAGCAATAAGTCAACTTCTGAAAATTTCACAATTCCAAGAAGACCAAAAGTCTCAAAAATGCTAAGATTATAATTTTCTCAGCTGAAAATACAAAATGCCATGCAATTTCCACCCTTCTGGTTCTTTACAATTTAGTCCATTTAGTCTTTTCAATTGCGTGTCGTCGTCGGTAGTGACAATTATTGAAGATATAATTATTCGCGCGGGGCGGGGGTGGGATCGGTTACATTTAATTAAACTTTGGAAGACATACAATCAATAAATATAACAAGTTACTTTTGGATCACCATTTTGCGTTTATATTTTAATATTGCCTTATGTAGAGTTTAATTTTGACGATTAGACTTTTCGACTTTTGAAATTACTCTGATTAAATCGAAAAAAAATTAATGCTACCTCAGTAAACAAAAATTGAAGTAGTCATTCATCCCCAGTTCTCACCAAATCAAAAGAGTTTCTACGCTCGCTCAAACTTCTTGAAACTCTTGGACTTGACATACAAATTGGCAAAATCGTCCCACATTTCACCATTTCACGGCCAGAAACACAATGCGAGTTCGGCGAGTTGAAGCATTTTAGGTCTAAGTTAAAGTTAAAAATGCAAAATAATTCAGAGAACAGCATTGCACCTGCACTGTTACGAATCTAGCAACGCCGATTCTACCACAAACCAGGAACAAAAACAATGCATTTTCAGTTCCCCATAATGTCAAGGGTCATCTCAAAGACCAGTTTTTACAATACTATAAATTTAACTACAGAATCATGCTGTTGTTTCCAGATGGCTAACCCAGAACAATCGGTTCCGAATTCGGCGGAGGATGACTTCAAGAGACTCATTCATCATGTTTTCCTCCCTCGCAACTTACCCGGAGAAGAATCCAAAACTTTGGTTGAGGATGAAGCGAACATCCTTGGTTTACTTGCAGAAACTGTTGTGTCTTCAACCTACAGCGATCTAATTCCATCTTCAACCAAAAATCTTTTCAAAACATGGCGAAAGATTCAAGCCGATTCTGTCCCCAACCCTGAAAACATCTCCGATGCACTGAGAACATTGCCGAAGGATGGAATGTTTGGATTTTACGTCAGAGCACAAAATGCGGCGATTATGGTTTACGCTGATTCTGCCACTGAAGCCACACTCGCAACTTTTCCAGCTTCTTTCAAATCTGACAAGATCATGTCCAATTCTACCGGGGAAGTCATCGCAGTTTACCCGGAACAAACGCTGAGGATTCCAAAATCGGAATTATTGAGCTCGGAGGCATTGGCCCGTCAGATTGTAACTTTGACAAATCAAAATATGTTAGCTGCAATGACAACGACAAGTCCGACGGCTGGATCCGAAGAATCCGAAGTTATTGAAGTCCACGAAGTTCCGAAAACTCTTTACATCTCTGAGTGGCTGACCTGCCTTCTTTCAAATGCAACTTCAACTGAATCAACAGCATTCCCAAAAGTCTGCAAAAAAGTCCGAGATAGCGTAATTTGGAATAATTCTTCGCTTCCGTTCCGAAGATCTGGAATGTGGATGACTGCGAAGGTCATTCTCCAACTAAGTCTCCTAAGGTCATCGACAGATGCGCAGAATGCCAAATTCTTGTACAAGATGCTAATGACAGAATTTATGCGTCAAATGTGCGAGAGAGCCAAGGCACGTTCAATTGCAGACATTGGAATGTTCATGATTAAGAGACTGGCAAGGCGAATGACAAAGTTACGAGGAACGCAAGGTCAAACGTCAACCACTAGGATCTACATGGAAAAATTGTTCTTGGAAACTACGAAGACTTGTAAGGAATTCAAGGCAAAGATGATCAAAGCTTGGAAAATTGATCCAGTCTTGCTCCCAAACCTTCAAATCAACAAGACAGACAAATTCCACACACTTCCAATAATTCCAAAACTGGATGGACTCATCGCACTAAGTTCAGCTGCGAATATAAATCCAATCACTTTTCCAAGGGTTGACCTCTCTTCAAGCATCTTTCCTAACATCAGCTCAATTTCACGTGAGATATTTTCAAGAACAGATCAAGCAGAAGGAATTGGCAATCTTTTGTATGAAACGGAATCTTGGATTTTCAAACATTTGGACACCTACGTGGATTCCACATCCCACATTCAAATTCGAGCTCTGGCTGAAGAATATGCTCAGATTGCACCCAAATATTACGAGAAAAATCCAATCAGCTCCAGTCGAATGGTTCTTGTCTACCTCAAAATTATCCATGTGCTGGACCAATTGGTCGTCAAACGTTATCCTATGCTGAAAGAGCATAGGATTGGAATCGATTCTTCAATTGTTCATCAACTTCTGCTTCCACTAAAAAGTGAACTTGAATTCGCCCATGCGATTGAACTCTACTGTCAAGATCGCGATGAAAATGCCAAATATCCGGCTCTTACCGAAGACTCCATTTCGACGGACTCATTCTCAGTGAGGTACGCTGAACAGAACGAGGAAATGTGTAAACTACGTGAGGAGATATTGCAGGTTGCCGAGATAAAGATTTTGGGAAAACTTGGCCAGGTGAAACATGCAAAGAAAGTATGCAAAGAACTCAGAGAAAGCATGCAAGGTATGAATTGTAATTGCGGCTACCGTAAAGCTGAAAAGGAATGTGGGTATCACGCCATTGAGGCTAGAGTGATTGCTCAACGAGTTAAAGTTTACGAACGCCCTTTGCGGACCGAGAAAACAAATCAGTTTGCCGTCGTTTTCGAACTCCGTATTCCGGCAGAAATCGCGTGTCTTCGAGATGTCGTTGTTCTCTTCCTCTCAAGAGTTTGCAGAGCAACGGAAATCAAGGAATCTTCTGATGTCGGAGAAAAAATTTGGACGAATTATAAGAAACTAAGAAATTATAAAGGTACCCAGCATCAAAACTGCTTCAAACTTGGGAGCAATTCAAAATTATTTATACACAGCAATTACAAGGAGTTGCACCCAGATAACCCGCCTCTAAGCTTCATCGTCAACAATGGCTACAATTGTACGTTTTCCGGAAACTACCATAAAAATTGGAAAGTCAAAAAGTGGACAACTTTGAAAGTTGAACCCAACTCAATCTACTCCAATTTGCAATGGACGCTGGATACGACGAACCATTTCCAGAATCAAGTGTTAGCAAAACAAGTCGATTGTCCTGAAGAACTACGGCTCGTTGAATACAAGGAATTCGGAAGTTTACGAGCCGGACATCGTCTCCAATTAAGAAACATTCTGCGTTCAACAATTGAGAAAACACTTTCGCTAAAACAAGAGTCCGTATTCGCACTGATTTGCCAGGCAATTTGGGAAGCTGGTCCTGCTGGCCAGGATTGGGACCGGGATTCACACTCTGACTTGACAAGTGCAGATTTTGTGCAAGAATGGATTGAAGCATTGGCGACTCAGTTGGATGAATATGAGAAAAATTGGACTGAAGCATACACGCTTCTCGCAATTATTGTTCTTACTTGTCGAGCATTGGAATTTGGACACGACGGAGGATCTGCTGTCAAATTACTCCTAAGATGTCGAGAAGTTGCTTACGCTTGGATCTGTAGCATCGAGGACATGATTGCCAAATCATACAAGAGTCCAGTGGAGCATATCCAATTGTTGAAATTGAAATTAGTCAATGTCTCCATCTGTATTTGTTGGACTTACGGAGTCAGTTCCCGATTCATTGATCTGGTGTTAAAGTCGGGTGAAGATGCCTTCCTCTGGACTCATGCCTTGGCTAGAATTTACAACAACATTATACAATCGAAGACAACCACATTGTCTGAGTTGAAGACGAATCTAATTCATCAAATCCGCAATATTGCTCTGAATATTGAATTGAAACTTGTCCCATTCCTTAGCGTTGGGCTGACCAAGTTTGTACAACAAAATTGGAATGAGGGGAAAAGCGGAACTTTTCAGGGCTGGACCCAGCATCCTTCTCCAGCAAGAAATGTTTACCGGTGCTCATTCGAAGGAGGACAGAATCAGGGGAATGTTGATCTTCAAGTTGACGTCATTCGTGGCTCGTTTCTGGTGAATGGACTTCCTGTCGGGTATTTGCCCGAAGAAATCACGAAACACCCTACATTTTCTAGAGTTTTCAGCGACATTGTTTTCGAAGTCTACCCTGCCTTTGAAGAAAAGACATTTGTGACCACTCGAAGATTTAACGGAGCTGATTATCGATTCACGCTTCTACCAGATAAAAGAAAAACTTTAATCATACGCGAGAGAAGCGCGACAGATAACCAGATTGAAGAATTCCAACTGATCCCACACGAACTTTTCAAGAATTTGATTCCATTCCTTCTCCAGCAAAACTACAGTCATTGGCTAAACCTGAAGGGAAATTGGATTGATTTCCGCCCAATATCTTTTGGAAAATTTGGAGGAGAAAAACTCAAGTATCGACTCGATCTAAATACCCGTGAACTGATTGAAGTTAATCCACGAAGAACCTTCTTTTCTGTTCAGAGTTCCACTCAGCTATCTACCACAAGATATCTGGCAAGATTAGAGGATTCAAAATACGTTCATACGATTTTGGATTCAGACGGAAATGTTAAAGTTGAACTTCCAAGAATGCGACTTAGATTTCAAGTCGATGATTCGTCATCACATCTGAGAAACCTCGAGTTTGGAATGAACGTGTGCCCAAATCAAAGTTTTGGAACATTTATTGGATTGAGCAATGGACTGCTCTTGGAAAACAAACCATTGGGCGAAGCTAAACTCTTAATGCCTCATGCATCGGCACGTGCGATCAACGCTAGTGATCCCAAAGGTCACCATCAGTCCAAGATTGATTTGGAAAGTCTGAGGTCACCTTCCATATTCACTTTTGACTTGGACTATCTCCTGAAACAATTAAGAGCCGGGAAGAGTACGACTGCCTGGTTGTATTTAGCCTATCTCCATGCGTTGACCTCGTCACCTTTGGCTGATCCGTTTACTGGGTTGACTGGCACCGAGGCAGCTTTTCAAATTCTACAGTCAGGTCATTGTTGGTCGTGCCAACCTCATGAGAGCTTAGAAACCTTGGACATTCTGAACAAAATCAAGAAATTAGCCCCCGTTCGCCAGTATTACCCACCACATTTGAAATGTATGGAAATGGTCACTTGGCCAAACGGAATTCCAACGTCGGCATCACAAGACGGATTCCGCTTCTTGGTCGACAAGCTAATCGATGACAGCAGACGTTTGGAAACACTGTTCACAAAAGTCAATGACGAGTGTGATGAGCCGGTAAAAGACATCAACAATGTCTTGCTGTCAAGACGGGCCTACTTACGATATGAAAGTTTGTGTTCCGAGGAAGGAAGAATTAGAGAAGACTTCCTACCGATTACGCCAACAAAGTCGGTTGGATTCGATGTTCGGGCATGGATTTCTCCGGTTGAAATGACAACGAATACAAGAGCCATAGCTGAATTGGGTCAGTCGTGGCATTCCAGGCAACCGTACCCATCTGTTCACCTCACTACATTCCTGTGTAACGCTACTCCATTAAATGGCTTGGGCGATCCAATAGTTTTGACAAGAATGAGTATCGTCGAATTACTTGAGCTCGACTTTCGCAATAATTGGATCAACCTCTACGAACTGGCAAGATTGGTGACGACAAAGAATCTGAAGTCAGAATGGACCATTGCTCTTTCAATTTTAGCATTTGGAGGACGAGCTGATTTGAACCATTTACATCTATTGCAATCTGTTGCTGTGCAACGAATTTTTTTCAAGTATCAGGATTCACCAAACCTTTCTCACTTTGTCGAGCCAAGCAATATTTACAAGGAGTCTACTGTTGAGGATATCTTCGATAAATACTCCGTGAAACAATCTAGAGTCTTCGCCAGTTTGGTAAATGTGTTTTGGCCTCGCCCTGCGTTCAACTTGGCCGATTTTTGCGATATCCATTGTGTTCACCATGAACCGAATTTACCAGCAGCACTTGCTCGCCTGAATCATGACCTAGTGCACTGGAACCAGAATGCGGAATTGCTCGCATTCGTACAAAAAGTCGAGAGCACAATTGTAGTTTTGCCAAATTCAGCTGTTCGGCAACTCAGCTCGATTTCTTTTAATGAAAGACCAGCCGAAGCTCTCATCAAGTTGTTTGAAACGAAGCACAAATTCAGACTGGATTTCACCGCTTTGGCAAAAGAAGTTAAAGTTACTTCCGCATTTGGCGATATTTTCAAAGAGGGATTTCTTACATTTTCACCAAAGGATGGAATGGAATCAAACGCAGAAAATGGCCTGGATGGTTTCAAAAGTCAGAAGGAATTCTACCAGCAATGGAGTGCTACGGCTGTTAAAATAGTCGAAGAATCTGTAATTCATGCCGAAACTCTGGGGCTATTCCACAGCGACCTGTTCCGAGTCGCCCCGACGTCACTCCTCAAGAAATTGCTAAATAGTCAGACTAATGCAAATCTTAGAAACTTAATCGGAATCATGGGAGTCCTTTGGACGCTGGAACAACGAGCTTCACGATGCATTCGATACAGTTTGATGGGCAAGGCTGGAATAGTCCCACTGATTAGAGAGCTAGAATCTGAACCACATTCGAATTGGAGCCCAGCAGATAAACCAGAATGGCTTCTTTTTGAAATTGAATCAAATCTTATGATTCGTCCAGTTCAAATAGACGTTGCCCAACAAATGATAAGCCCCCCGGAAGGAAAACACAGCGTGATGCAGCTGAACATGGGAGAAGGCAAAACAGCTGTTATCGTCCCGATCCTTGCTTTGGCCTTATCAGAGGGCACACAAGTGTGTCGAGTGACTGTCCTCAAGTCCTTATTCAAGACGAACTTCGCTTCACTTCATTATTGCCTCGGCGGTCTTCTGAACCGAAGACTCTACGCTTTTCCATGTCAAAGAGATTTGGACATAGACGGAACGACTGCAAATACTATGCTGAAACTTTACGAAGAATG
Organism: Hymenaphorura dentifera; assembly: GCA_034699705.1. Classification (NCBI taxonomy): domain Eukaryota; kingdom Metazoa; phylum Arthropoda; class Collembola; order Poduromorpha; family Onychiuridae; genus Hymenaphorura; species Hymenaphorura dentifera. The sequence continues at coordinate 15,156 of JAQGCM010001137.1, forward strand.
CAAGACTAAACGAGGTTTCATTGTTACTCTACCCGAACAAAGACTTTCGTTTCAGCTTAAGGGATATGAGAAAAGTCGGGCGGGCGAATTAGACACGGCGAAAAAACTCCGCAAACTTCGGGACTGGATTTCGGTCAACGTTCGTGACATTTTGGACGAATCTGATGAAATTCTACACGTCAAATACCAACTAATTTACACACTGGGCTCTCAACTTCCTGTTGACGGCGGAGCTCTTCGTTGGTCTGTGGCACAATCCCTTATCAAGTTAATTCCTTCAAGAATGCAAGATCTACAAGTGTCTGACAGACCTGACATATTTCATCATACCCGACTCTTGAAAAAGGAATGCTATCAACAATTGATCGAGTGGTTAGCCGAAGATGTTCTGGACAGGAAGTGTCCGGGAATTAAAGTACCAGAGCTTTTGCCGGAGAAGAGAAAACTAATGTTGGAACTTTTGACCAGCACACGGATCAGCAAAGATCGCCACAATGAAGCATTGGGTCTCCTGGCTTCAGTTCAGAAAACTTCCATTCTAATTCTGATGGGCTACCTGAAATATGAAATATTGTACCTCGTTTTGTGCAAACGTTGGCGTGTCAATTATGGAGTTGATGCGGAGGGAGAACGAAAAATGGCTGTGCCATTTCGAGCGAAAGATGTGCCATCAAAACGAACCGAATTTGGACATCCGGATGTGGCCATAATGCTCACCCAACTCAGCTACTACTACAGTGGACTTTCGAATAAAGAGCTTGAAGAATGTTTCGCCAGGCTGAACTTCGTTCCCAATAAGGAAGAAGTGTACGCGTCTTGGATTCGTGAAGTTCCTGCAGAGCATGTGGATCCATCCATAAAATATTTGACAGGAGTCAACCAGGCTGACTTGAAACAAAAGTACGACCACCTCTTCCCCGCCCTTCGAAAAAATATGATCGTCATTGATTTCTGGCTTGGACAAATCGTATTTCCAAACGAATCGCGAGTATTCGAGAAGAAACTTGTTTGCACTCCGTGGGATTTGGTGTCAGAAGATTTCCAGAAACCAACGACAGGATTTAGCGGAACCAATGACTCAACCATTTTACTTCCGGCTCCAGTCTCTCAGCAGGATTTGCCACTACTTCAATATACCAATGATAAGATGAGGGCAGTCATACTTTTGCCTGAGAACAACAACGTAGATATCTTGGATCATGGAATTTCGGCTACGGAAATCTTAAGGAAATTGATCGACACAGAAATCCCCGTCCTCTTAGATGCTGGAGCATTGATGCTAGAATTGGACAATGAAGGAGTTGCAAGAACCTGGCTGGAATTGCTCAAAGAAGTTGGACGTGGTCATTGGGAAGCTGCTGTTTATTACGACGACGACAACGAACTTCGCGTCAAACATCGCGATTTCTTAGACAGCAGCGATCCTCTTCATTCCTCTTCCTACATTGAGCAATTGGACAAGTGTGTCATTTATCTTGATGACGTCCACACACGCGGCACAGATCTAAGAATTCCTCCACCCTCCAAGGCTTGTGTGACAATTTGTGCCGGAATTACCCGGGACAAAATGGTTCAGGCCTGCATGAGGATGCGACTTCTAGGGAAAGGTCATACCATTCATTTCTTCGCCAACGACGAGGCAGCCGACGGTATCAAGTCATTTCTACTAGAAGCCGATTCGACAATTGGATCTTCTGAAGTCATGCAATGGGTTTGCAAAAACAGCTTGGAATTTGAAAAGGACGGATTAGTCTATTGGGCAACATCTGGAATTAATTATTCTCATAAAAGAGTTGTTGAAAAAGTTATTCGAAAATTGAGTGAGACAAAGACGAGTTTCATCGGATTGGGTCAGATTTGCTGTGACCTGGAATTCCAGAGCGTAGAGGCCATGTACGGCGAACACAGACATGAACTCTTGTACTTGGATGTGCTCCGGAGTCAAATTGAGAGGAAGCGATTACAAATCGCAGAGGACTTCTTCACTTTCTTAAAATCACGCCCAGCATTTGAACAGTT
>JAQGCM010001138.1:0-17171 GCA_034699705.1 Hymenaphorura dentifera
TGACTGGTACAGGATGTACTAAGCGTCATTTTTGAGACGTTATGTATAGTTGCATAAATAATTAGTTGTCTCGTTCACTAAAATGTGACAAAGACAACAATCGAGGGAACATGTTATATGTCAAATTTAGTTACGACACATGTCCTCCCAAACCTCCCATTGAAATATTAATTTTTCAATTTTTCCGTTCTGCGTTGCATTGAGAATGTAAGTCATGGCTTTGGGTTTGAAGGTTTGCTCCATGAGTATTTCGCAGAATAGGAATATGGGTGCTGACTGTTGTTTTGTTCAGATATTTGATTCCATCCAACCTCGATTGCAAATATGGGTTGACGGTTGAGTGAGTTTGTGTGTATGTGTGTGCCCGGATTTGGGAATAATGGGATGAGTTGTTGACTGAATGAAAGGTTGAGACAAGTTGAGGTGAATCGATTGAGCCTATGCCTTTGGTGGCCGGAGTAGGTTGAGTGAATGATCCCACAAAGATAATACAAAGTAGAGGAGAAAGGTGGAGATGAAAATGTCCCAAGAATACTTTCTAGGCTTTGGCTCCTGCGACAACCTAGCCAACTTGGAAACATTTTCCCATTTTGCATTTCACTAAGCCCTACACTTTTGTTCCTAAAGTTGTATCCGTTGCACGTAGCTTTCACTCACTCTTAACAGACTCAGAGTCTTTTGATTTTGGTGCTTGGGTCTTGTTTTTCTTTCTGGTTGACGACTTGGAATTGTCTCGTCTCTTCCGTTCCTCATTAAGTCTAACCCTTTCTTCCCCGCCAGAGCTCTAATTCATATGACTCGGCACTGTGCCTGCATTTAATCTTTGGGGAGGACGGAGGAGAAATGAGAAAGGATGACAAACATCTTCCTCGATTCATTTATTTACAGGTGGCTCTCAGGGTTGCCTGTTTTACGACGGTGATTAAATGTATCTAGGTTGATCGCTGGGTAATTAATGACCGAACCGCGATTTTTGTAAGCCTTCTCTCTGGAAATGTAATCAAACTCCTGACCTCGCCTGAAGTTTTGGTGAAATGAGTTCGAGGACTGCAACGCCATGGTTCGATCAAATTGTTGGAACTGAGCAGCCTGGCAGGAGAATTAAAACTATTGTATTAATAGTTGAATAGTGATCTCATTGGGTACCTTCATCCGGTTGTCAGGAGCCTGGTTCTTTAGGAAATTTTGTAAGGTCATTCAGTTCATATGCACGCAAGCCTGTACTTCTTGCATAGGTACATAAAATTTGTTAGAAATGCATTTATGGTGCATCACAATATTTAGAATCTCATTATTCCATTTGATCTAAATTTGCAATTCATTCCAGATTTAATAGAATAAGAGACAAAATATGATTTATTGCTAGCTTATAGATTTGAGAGAGCACCCTTCCTATTCATCTCAAGCTTAGTTAGATTATCCACTATTCATTTACAACAACAATCGTTCTTACACTACAGTAGGATATGGAGTTTCGAAAACAAAAGTTAAACTGAATTGCAATAGTTTTGCAACCTAAAATGCATTTGTGCTATTTTGAACCTTGTGTAACTGCAGTTCTGCACCGCAGTTTTGTATTGTAACACTGAAGTCATGGAAGGGATGTATTGAATGTGGTTGTTGCTGGGAGAGGAAAAGGATGTTGTGATTGTGATTGAATAATTGAATGAGAGGTAATGTGATGAGAGAGCCAGGTTGGCTTTGGACGTATTCTCATCAGGTAGAGAGCAGAAACAGAAATAAAGTGAGTAATAAATGTATAATGAAGGAAATGGAAATTGTATTTGTACAAAGGCCTGATACGCACTACTTTTGCAAAGTCGCACTGTTTTTTCCTTCTTTTGGCTTGTTTCAACGGTGAGGTGACGAGATGAGATGGAGACGTAAATTGAGGTCTATTTGTGCGTCACATCGCATATAACTCATCATCACCCGAGTTTCAGATACTTTTTTTCTATTTGTGCATGCATATTGAATTGAAAGCAGAGAAGTTACAAATGTGGACTCTAAGCAAGATGCAAGACTCAGCAGTGTCACCCACCGCCCACAACAATAGCAGCAGAGGAATGCTGTTTTCTCCCAGTTGCACTTTAGAATTCATACGTTGTTAAAGATGATGAGTCAAAAGCGAAAGCCACAATTTTTAAGTGGGATTGTAAGTTTCTAACTGAATGGGCAACAAGGACAAAATCGATTAGCAAGTATAATTATTATTATATTAGAGTGGCAGTAGGGAGCAGGATCTTTACTTTCTTGATAGTTAAGACACAAGCTGACGGGTTATGTCTTGGATCACAATCATGACGTCATCTGAAGGTGGATATAAATCTTATTACTTTTTAGTTACATCTAACATTAATTTTGAAGTAAGTTTCAATCATGAAGTAAGAAGGTGTTATTTTGTCTACAGCCAACCTAAAGTCTGAAATTATAAAGTACTAAAGAAAATTCTCGTGTTTGCAGGCCTTCAGCTTTATTTTTCTGTCGAATCGCGAATTCCGAGAAAAATATTTTCATAGTTAGCATTTTCTATCGTATTGGTTCCAATGAGTTACTTCAAATTTCAAGATGTGATCATGGTGAGGTGAGCACTGAGCGATTTGAGAGCTCCTACGGAGCAGACTCACGTTTGAGAATGAAAAAGGAAGGGTTGGTTGGTGTCAATACACGAGGAGGACTAGATTGTTTCATGTGGCACGAATGTTTTGTTTGTCCGCCATTGGATTGGATGATTGGAATTGGGATTGGACTCGAGTGTAGGCGTCAAGGAACTAACTGTATGCTAACGCTGTGGTCTTAGTTTTCCTTTTTTTATTCCGGGGCCACTGAGGTCACGTTCACTGCAGTTTCTATTAGGATCTACATAAGAGAGTTTCTTCGTCACTCTTATTGCAAAGAAAATTCTTAAGACTTGCAGGGCACAGAATAGAGGCAAGGCACGGCAATCCTTGCTAAATTCCCTGGATCGAATATTGTATTTAGTCGGCAAATTGATGAAACTCTAACGAGAAGACCTTTAGAACTGTCCAACACCAAAAAGTTTCAAAATATATTAAACTTGTCCAAAAAGCGATAAAAACACTCAAATTGCAAAATCTTTGAACACTTGAGAAGTTTCTTGAAAGAGGCAAAGGGGAAAATTCGTGGAAAGAAATATGTTGGCTAATGTAATTAGGGCTGTGTAAATATTGACTTCGTATTTGATCATTTCTAGATCCTATGCCTATGCCTGAAGCCAAAACTGAGGGTGGAATAAAGGTTCCTTATTCTGTACTTGGTTACACGCAAGTAGGCTTTGAGGGATACGAATCGTACGTGCTATGAATGTAAATTATCTAATTCTCAACTCAATTAGTTTTGACAATCCAATCACCTCCTTTGGTTGACATTTGTGTTGCTAACGATTTTGCTTAATAATTAAAGAGCTGGAGTAAGGAGTTAGTTGTGGTGTGGCTTATGTTGCAAACTGATTTCATGTGTGGGCTCACAAGTATCCTTGAAAACTTTACTTTGTGTCCATTGTGTGCATGGTTTCTGTCATCATCTCATCTGTGGACGAATAAAATATTGTCTGGTAGCAAGATGCTTGATTCTAAGTTGGATCAAGTTGTCGGTAAAAAAATGTACTAGTATGTAAATAGGCAGCCTTTTTTTGGCATGACAGAAACTTATGTTTTGGGTGCTTATCAATACTTGATGTTTGAAGCTACTAACGTCGAACTGAATAACGTTTCTCAAACGTACGTTTATTTGCATTTTCATTGAATTCATAAATTCGTTATAGTTCAATTGTTTCCAATATTGGAACAGTTGGATGAAAGTTGGAATTGGATGACGTCCGTCACTCCTGTTTCCCTATTATTCCCATTTACCCTTATGTGAAATAGAATAATTTATTCTTTACAAATATGTATTTGAGGGTGGCACCACAGTGCAAAGGCTGTCATTCAGAACCCATCCTAAAACCCGTCTTCACTCAGAGTGCATGCAAGAACGGATGCAGATCTCTACTGCGAAATTTTTGAATGACAAATGGCAGCCTCAATTCTCCTAAAAATAGTTTCTAGCTCTGTTCTGCGAAATTTGTGTTGACTTGCACTTTTGAAAGGTTACTTCAGTCTGACATATTTGGACATAAAGACTTGACATATTTGCGGTCTTTGGAGTGGAAATGGAATCATTTCCACCAAGTGCACCTCTGGATATTTATTTTGAGAACTTTGCTCTTTTGGCTTTATTTTTGAAGTCCGCCGGCTGTAATCCTCACAAAGAGAATTCATGACGTCCATACAAAGGAATAAGTACGTTGTGTATACTTAGGAAATTGAAACGTCAACGCAGTTCCTACTTTGTTCTCACTTTCTGTCTCACTGCATTTACAGAATGCAAAGTGCAACAACGAATAGATTATAATAAATTTGCGAATAAGGTAGCAGAGATGTTATTCCGAAAAAAATATTACGAAAGTTTGTCAAAATTTTATAGAATTCAAAATTCCAAAGGCCAATTCTAAATACGAAATAGCCAATAGGTTCTGTTCTGTAGAAGTTTATTACGGAAAAAAATGATTTAGTAATTTTTCTTTATATGTTTCAGATCAGAGGTCTGTCTGCATTTGTTTCTGACAAGGCAGTCTGAAATTTAGTATAGTCACCGTCACAGACCTATTCTTATTATCATAAGCACTTGATTTATTTACTACCCATAATGCAATAGGGATTAATTCATTGGCTTGCAGCCTGTAGGTTTGTACGAACATTAAATACGACATGTTGTGTATACGTTTACATACTAGGCTATTGTGTGTGAATTGTAAATCATATTCATGTGAACACTACGCAATGGTTTGACGCAAACTCTCGTGGTTTTGCTAATTTATGAGAACGTGAGAGTGGGAGTTAATTGTACTTTACAGGTAAGGGTTGAATTTTATGCAGAGTTGATTTGCATAATCACGAGTTGACGAAGAAGGTGGTCATCGGATTAAGAATGGGGAACGGAACGGAGGAGAAAGTGGGTTCTCATTTCATCATGTTTTTTAGGTTTATTGTAATGGAGATATGATGTGAGATATGGAGCAGTAGAGCTCAACACTAAACTTGACGTGGCTCCAGCTCCAATGCAGATTACTTGTTATTTCCAAAAGTGAAGGAATGGTTTCCGTTTCGCTACTAAATGTGTGGAAGTTTGGGAACTGAAACAAGTTTTGCAATCACATTTTGAGTCGTAGTCTTGATTTTAAGTGGCCTTTTTGCGTAGTTTTGTGGGAGTCGATCCTTTACGAGTCTTTTGTCATGCGGGAGTCCAGGAACGAATCACAATCTCGGCTTCATAAAATCATAATAGATGAGAAGCGTGCAGGAGATTAAGATTACGTGCAACCAGAGCACAATCATAGACCCACCTCTCAAACTACGTTACAATTTACAAACAAACATCCGACTATTTTATTCACGCCATGCAATGACATTGCGAAGGACCAGATTTTGCTATTGTTGGTTACGGTTGAGTTCACTCGTACCCCCCGCCCCAACCAATTTTCGCACGACTATTGCGTAATAAAGCTACTTAAAACTTCATCCATTCGTTATTATATAATTTAGAAATTGTGCGTATTAGTTAAATTGGACTATTGGTATGTGCTGTGCTGTACTACGTCTCAGCTTATTTAATGATTCGGTAATGTATCCAAATCATGCCATTTTCTGTGGGCATGCACCGAAAAGTATCAACGAATTTTGCAAGGTGTTTGAACTTCAAAGATTTACCTGAGAGGGGCGGTTGAAGGCTATCGCGCAAAGAGCAAGGATTTGCTGCGCAAGTGAAACTTATTGAAAACCTTAACTAAAGAAGTGCATGTAAAAGTGATTTTTAGCAAGTTTTTAGTTTTTGCGGTTTTTGGTACAATAGGGAGGCTTTCGGAAACCATAAAAATTATTTCCATGCCTTACTCCTTCGAGATGCCGGATCCAAAAATAGACCTGATTTTGTGGAGCGGAGGGTTCATAAATTTTTTAAAAGACTATCTTTGACTACACATTGTAGTTGTTGATAACATCAGTTGTATTTTATGGATACAGTTAATGGTGGCTAGAGATTTTGGAATTTGATATGGCGTGGACGTTGATCAAGTTGACAGCTGTTTGGCTAAATGGATGTAGATTAGTTTTTTGGCTGTATGAATGCGTCTACAAATCCGCATCGCCACAAGTCAAATTGTGGGATGGGAATGTGAACGGAAACCCTATCATGCCTGTAGCTGGTTGCAGTTTGCAATCCTTCTGTTCAGTAAATTCGGTATGCAATTTTATGAAGTATTGGTTGATGAAGGTAAAAGTGGGCTTCATTGGTGGGTTAGATAGCAATTGTTCCGTTCAGGGCGCCCGCAAAACCGTTCCCTTGTAACGTCAGATTCGTCAATTAAATAAAGTGTAAATTGGACACTGCCAGAAAAGCTGAATTGATGTGCGGGAAAGTTGTATACTAGCATCTTGACGTAACAAACCCAATACCGCGTCATCTGCTCTGCCTGTATTTGACCACACATTGGAAATATAACAAGAGCCCAATTGGAGCATAATTATAAATTAGTTTGCTCACATGACAAATCATGCGGGCTACCTTGCATTTATTTAACTACTACTAACTGTGTTTCTGTATTTTTGCTATTGAAAATGAAGTTGTAGAAAGACACTATTTTTAGCTCAATTGAAAGTTGCAAGCAAATAGATCTTTATGCAAAACAATTGATTTGAAGTGTTGACGAATGACGGCTAAATTTGTGAGCGCTTTATGAGTCTTACTCAAGTTATAGTTCTCCTTTTGATATAAAAAGACGTACGGCGACAACGACAAACAAAACAACATAATATGGTTCGACACTGGAATTGAAAGGATTGCGCTAAGGTCATGAGAGTGATCATACAAATCAAGTCTGTGGCATATCAAACGGTGATGAAATGAATGAATGGCTCTGTTGGCAAATGTTCACATTTGCTTGTGTTTATCAATTTATTTTACTACTTCCTTTTATGCCTTGTAAATTTATCACAATATGCAACACACTCCATAAAGGCATTTTTATTCGTTATATTAGTAATGAGTGGCTTAAGGACAAAATGCGTTCCTGAAATCCCTTGTGAAATCGCAAGTGAATCCTTTGCTGTTTTCATTGAAAAAATTGAAATGGTGAACGCCTGTGTTTCATCTTTGGCTAGTTCGTCCGTGTGGTATAAATCCTCCGACTTTGCTGATATTTTTGTTGTGTTTTAATTGCATCAGATTGTTCAATTCTTCGTCTTGCGTTGTGATGCACTTGTGCCAAGCTCTTCCCTTGGCATTTTCACTTTTAGTTCCACTGCAATTGAGTAGGGAGTTTAGCTAAAATTTTGTATTTTAATTGTGTAATAGCAGTTCGAGTTAGATTAGATTTGCGAGGAAGAGATTCCGTCTTGGTTGGATTCAGTTGGTTGAATTAACAGCGCGGAAAGTCTAACAAGTTCCTTGCCCTCCCTAAATAAAGGGCATTTTTATCGCGTCTCCATCTGGGGCATGCATTTTTTAAATTTCAAGTACCCATAGTGCACGTATGAATATGTAGCAATAGTAGCCCAACTTTCCGGTGCATTTGTGCATTTTAATAATATGAAAATGCATTGTGAATAAAATTGTGTTCGCAACGTGGAGTTAATTGCAGGATGATTGAACGCCACATTTGTTAGCACTTCTTCGAAATCATGCAATGCAACGCATGTAGTGGTGCTCAGCTCATTGACAATAAGTAATTTGTACATCGTGGAATCCTAGCCTTGCTAAATTCCCATTCAAAAATCACCTGTTTGCGAAGATCTCATTTCCGCATTTGTTTTGAGGGAAACAGAAAAGAAAAGTGTCTGAGCTTTCCATTGAATTAGATCTGATCTATAATGTAGAGATAGCTGTACTCTACTTGCTGTTTTGGAATAATGGGTGTAACTTGACTAGTGGTAGTGCTCGTGTTTGGTGAGCTTGAGGTATTTTGCTGTGAAAAGAAGGAAGTTAAGGAAATGGAAGGAAAGGATTGAATTGAATGAGTCTGAGCCTACATTGCTTTAGAATTAGAATGACACTGACAATAATCTAGAGCGACTTTGCTGCGTCGTTTGGCTTATGCGTTGAAATGAAAAGTACTTTGACTTGACTTGACTTACGAACAAACAGAATATTTTGTGTTGTGTACGTAATCATGGCGTTACCTTTATAAGTACCTTAAACTTTCTTGCAATTTTTTGGCTATGGATTTGCGTAGAGGAAACTAGCTTTGCGTAAGGAAGTGACTTTGCGTAATTCTAATTCTCCAAAATTTCTGCGGAGAGACCTCTGCTCTTTTCAACGCCCTTACAGTTTCTTTCGTATTTATTGTTTGTGCACCACAGGCGTGCTGTAATTCAGGATCGTCTTTAATAACCGTTGGTTTTTCTTGTTACGCTTGAAAAATTCAGCTCTAATTTAACCTTCCCTGACTTTGCATGTTTTGTCCAACTCAGGAAATCCAATATTATTTTTGCAATTTAATATACTACCATTACTCAGGCCTGCTTAGCCCACCCCAGAACATAGCATTGTAAATTGCGAATTCGTAATGGGGTGCTCTGACGATCTTGTTTCATCCAAATTTGAATTAATTTACTGACGAAATATTTTGGTGGGTAATTTCTGTATTTATGCAGAGCTATGTGATGTGAGTTGCTTGCTTTCACCCAGCAGGGCTCCAATTCGCGAACACAACTTGCTAATAAAAATATATTATGGGTTTCCAAAAAGGAAACTTCTCATACATCATATTTTCGTCTGCACAGTTTCTCAGATGATTTAATTCATCATTTGCTTTTCCTTGCATGCGATCGTAAACCATGCACGGTTTTATGTATTCCTAATCGTCTAGTGTTCTACTCCTAGTTTTATGTTCTGGCCAGAGTTTTTGTACCCGTAAAATTCACTTGAAGTGCCAAGTAATAAAAGTTTTGACTTTTCTCCATTCGCCATTTAAGTATTCGTCTTGGAAATTCGTTGGCGTAACGTAAACGTAAATCAGTATTCCGACGTCAAGGAATAAATTAAATTTCTGCTATGATTAGGATTTAATTTTTCCACGGAGGGGCAGAAGTGTTAATTATGAGGTAATATTTATGCATTGACTGGGTGCAAAATGATGACTGTTGTTAGTGGCTGTGAACGTGTGTGGAGGTCGTGCCGCTCAGCCTTGTCTTATGCCTTCGAACATGTGAAAAAGTCACAACCTGAAAACCAACCCCCCGAGTACGAGCATGTTGTTCTATGTATTCAGCACTCTGCTAGCATGGGGTTAGGATTTTTCCTACTTGCTCTTAACTTCTTAGTTTCGCAAACTTTGGTTTCCATTCATTCATATGAATATTAGACTTGGAAAGGAGAAGACGCACGTTCTATTTGCACTGTGCACTATAATTTACATTAATTGGTCTTCGCAAAAGTTCTAGTCAACTCTGACAGAGGACAAGAAAAGGACCGAACTGATTTATTTGTCCTATCCACAAATGCATCTGCATAGAAAAGTTTGATTTAATTTGATTTGTTATCAGTCCACACCTCACGTAAAACAAAACACGCAAATAATGTGACTGGCACCGTTCTGGTGACCATCGAAAGTACAGACTCGTGCAAAGTGCTAACGTTAATCTCAGTCGCTTTAATTCGGTTTAGAGAGTGCAGGCAGCATTTGAATCCCTTTGCCAGTCTCCGAATGGATTTTGAACTGTGAATTTGTGAAATAATTCCCCAGATACTTTCTTCTCTGGAAAACATTTTTAAAAGGAAGCCTAAAAATGAATTCCAAAATGGCATGTTTTTCAATGAGCCCAAAGTGTCGTGGGGAAGATGGTTTCTCAAATCCCAAGAGAAATAATTGCTTAAGTTTACTGAAGGGAAGTGGAGGTGTCAATATTGGGAATTTAAATTCTTGTCTTGTGGACGAAGAGAGGTGTGGCTCAAGGGCCACTAGTCACAGTCAAGGCAGCTCATCTTCACACTCGCATCACTTTGTTGTTCTCAAAGGATTGTCTTATATTATTGTTACTTGTCGGTGTGCTGTCCGAAGAATATATTTTGCCATTCCTTGGCCATGGTAAGTCCTAAGGACCAAGTCCTCCTCTCCTCAGATTGTAAAATGTAAGCCTTTGCACATGTCTGGACGTTGTCCTGGTGTTGACATTTAGATGTCGTCAATGGATTGGGTGTCCCACCCAATCTAATTTTTTCATTTTGCATGTAAAGCCAGTAAAGCGTAATGTAAGATCAGTAGATGGGACGCGAGAAGATAGACAGGCAGACGTTGACCATGACCAATACAATCATTTACATTTGCAAGCATAAGAAGCGGCTACACATCTGATGCGAGAATTGGGTTTGGCTATACATATACTAGTGACAAATGAAATGTTATCCAGCAAGTTTTTTTCCCATCTTTTGGCTTAGTTAGCACTTACATAATTTTTGTCAGGTGAGGTGAGCCAGGAGAATGGGATCGTTTGATTTGGGTTGAAGCAGTAGCGATGCATTTTTGCATTGCCAATTGTGCCTTAGATGTAGTGTACAAGGATATCTCCTCCTTGGATGATTTTGGAAGTTTTTTGAGTAGGCGAAAGACTTGTCGCCATGCCGTAATTATTCCCGGAAGTCGCGTAATATATTGAAGAACAAAGGGCTTGACATTGACTTGAGAATTTTGGATTGGAAGATTTGTTTGAGAGGACCAAGTCTCATAATTATTTGCTAGCAATGAAAGATGAGAAAAATGAAGTAAACTATAATAATTCAGAATGAGCATGAGCATCTTATCTGGTCGACCAAATTTGCTTTCATATTTGGGCCAGGGGCACTGTGAAAGTTCCATATTGCATCGCACTTGCAACTGCAATTACAATTATTGCAAAATATAGTAAGTTGTAGTTAAGTTTAAGATACAAAATGCATTGTTCGTGATGCAATTTTTTTAGTACTTTGTCGTTGGAAGTCTTGTGTGGCGTGGTTAGGTTTGTTGCAATATTGTGTGACCTATAGCCTTTACTTTTGTACATGTGCGTATAACGGATAAATGATCTTATTTAGTTGTTAGAGCATAGAAAATAAGGCAATTTTGTTTTTCATGTATCGTGACTTATGATGACGTAGAAATATTGCAAGGATTGCCTAGCTCCTCTGATCTTTTATTAATTTGCTTGTCCCCCTTTGATTAAGTGCGTAGATAAATGGACACAATTGCGGACGTTGTGCTAGACCTGATGTCCTTACACAGGAATTGAACAAATTATATAACCCGACCTCTTTTAATCTGTCAAGGATCTGCGGAAACGAAATAGGCATTAAATGAATGGAATCAATTGTTGCACAACGACCACGGTTTCCTTACCAGTTTTCCGACATCACATGCATATGCTATCTCTGGGAATGTTTTCCAATTAGACTCGTGTCCTGATCCTGTCAGTTGACCTTAAGAAATTAAATGTTGACAATTTACACTTTGCTGTCCTTGGTATTCATGAGGTGTTCTACTTCTAATTTTACCCGAGTCGAAATCTAAAGGCAGCTGTGCATTTTTCTTGGCTCCATGTAAGAATTATGAACCTGAATAATTACTTAGCCAATAAAGAATAGAATGAAGGGAATGCATAGTTTGACTTATGGCACAGTGTGCTTTTTTCACCGTCAGCCCTGTCGTGTCTCGTGTCATATCATGTCAAGCAAAATAAAAAGTAGAATAGATTTTGCGAATTTAAGTTGCGGATATTCAGATAGGTCAACCAATGTTGGGATAGTTGGGAACTAAGTGATTCTAGTCACTAACTGTCTTAAATCCTGATGTATGAGTGTGACGAATAAGAAAGCATGAGAATCGATATGTTCGACCGGAGTTAAGTAGGTCCGTTCGAGTTGAACTCGCATTTTTTTGTAGTCTGTAGACAGACATGTGAGTCTTTGTTGGTTGAGGAAAAATTGCATGCCCAAGTGTCGAACATGGGCCATCACATAAGGTGCCGTGCTGTTGTGCAGCTGAGAAGTGGCCACAGTACTGGCCAAGCGTTGCATTTGACTACGAGTAGGTAGCAGGTAGCATCAACCGTATGGTTCAAATTAGGTCATTTGCAAAGTAGGCAGCGTCTACACCAAGGAGATCCTGCACGACTTCCGGAACTGGAACTCTTTTTAATGTAAAACACCATCACTCACTCATTCAACAGTTTTTAGCCTCCCGTCCAATCCCCTGGTGTATTATTGTAAATAAATAGTTGGATCAGATCCGCTCTCTCATATGGCTTCATTCACAAGGCTGCACTAAAACTTTTGTGCACCTACGCTGCTAGATCTAGAACCCATGAAATCCATCTTGTTTCTATTCCTTTCTTTTTATGTCTAGCACTGAAGCTGAAGGATCTGCGTGCATTTGCCATTTGCCTTTGCCTTTTGTCTTCGTTTGATCTGATTTATTCGGAGATTGTGAAAGAAACAATAGGTGGTTTACTCAATTGATCAGGAGCGACCTAATTTTATGAATAGTGACGACTTTTTCCTCTTCAAAGCTCATTCAAGAGCAAAAATATTTTGCTAAAATCTGTGAAATAAGTGAAGCATGCCAGGATAGCATGTTTTGAATGAATTCGAGTCATGATATTAAAACGTGTCTGAGTAAATATGGGTTCTACACAACTTGAGACTTTTTAAAAAGCTAAACTTCTCAGAATAAGTTGATAAAACGTACAAGAGTCTATTACACTTGAACTGATTAAAAGTAAGCACAATAAAAACTTTGTTGTTAAAGACATGAGGGGGGGGGGGCAGAGGCAGTCGTCGTGGTCGTGGTGAATAGAACTAGTTGTTCATTTTGAGTTTTTCGGTAATATCACATTGTACGGTACTTCAGAGAGTACTATAAAGGAAATAATTAAATTCCAACTTTGAAAGGGGTTCTCTAACATTCGAAAGGAATCTTCAGTTACGAATACTATCTGGCACTTCTGGCAATTATCGGTGCTCCTCTGCAACCTGAAATTCGATAGTCTCCGCAGTCAGCGGTCACACGTGCGTCCCATCCGTGTCAGGCAGTTCTAGTAATATGATACTTGCCGGCATGACATTTTTTTGGGCCAGTGTCATAATATTTATACTTTGCAATGCTTTTAAAGAATGCGTAGTTTGTATCCGTGCACTAGAGCTTCTATAGTGGCAATATTGATAGGAATCGCTTAACTAATAAAATTACGCGTCATTGCAGGTGTCTTAAGCTACCGACACAGGTTTAGAATTATCCACACAAAGTAGGCCTGTTTTCTTTCTTACTAACTGAATAATATTTTTGTATCTGTTCAGTCGTGGAAATTAGTTCCTTCATTTTAGTTGGCCGATTAGTGTACGGCCATTCGAAATTCAATAGTTTAACTCAAGCACATTTAGTATTTTAATTCAATCGAGGTGTTTTATTAAGAAACGGACAAGACCTGCCTAAAAGATTTGTTCGTTGGCAGTGTCAGCTGATTTTTTTATTCCAAGAACAAAGTGAATTAAGATTTGCAAGGATGAGAATATGGCCAGACGTTATTCGAGTTGTTTATCGGAATTCTTTCCGAAGGAAATGGTAAGGAGCGGACACGCTCATTTGACTTTAAGAGATTTGAAATTTTTTCTTTGTTAGAGTCCAGACCAGATGTTGGTTCTGGCCATATCTAGCTGTGATGTGCCAATGTCAATGGCAATAAAATTGCATCAAATATTCTAATTGTTCTGTTTTGCTCATATGCATGCGGGAATGCTTTGCATTTCTGAGGATGCGAGTTGTACTTTGAACATCTCTATTCTATCTATGCAACATACTTCAGAATTACATGCATCCGTGGTTCTTCTCTGACTTTTTTTGACAAATCACGGAGAAAGGAAAGGAAGTGCTAAAAATGATAACTGTAACGACCGTCGAGTGATAGTGATTGAACTACAATTGGCATTGAAATATGCAAATGCACGATTTAGTAGCTTGTTTGTCATACAAATTCCTGTTAGTTCGTTGGAGTTCCACCTAATTTTCACATAGCTTAAGATAAGAGAAAAGATTGAATATAGAAGAGAATTTCTGGCTCTGACGAGCAACGAACGGCGTCTCAGAATTAAACTTTTAGCGGCGAACAATTAGATATTAATGACGAGAGGTGTGGAATTACGGGTTTAGCTGACTGACTGCAAGTTGGCTTGGCTTGTATTGTTAAGTTGTTTGAAGTCGTATCTCATATGCACATCTTTAACCTCAATCTCTTGCAACCGGATGAAGATGAAGGCTTCACTAGTCCACCGCAGCTCATAGATATTATTTATATGAGAATATTAATTTTAATGCAAAATGCAAGACATTTCCTTGAAAAATTTTCCACACTTTTTTCATTGTTGTTGGGCGTTTGAAATAGGCAGGTCACTACTCGCGGCATGAGGAGTATTGTAGTACATCCTTTCATGATAGGGAGTTGCAGAATTCTTTTTTGTGCTAAAAAAATACTGGGGCTGGATTCAGCGCGAATTCAGAAAGGAAGTTGGATGATGATGATGAACTCGAAACTACGACAATACAATGGTTGTGCCAAACAATTATTCCCATTTCACATTTAATTGCTAATGAATGGGTCATTTTGGTCTTGGTCTCCCGTACAGTACTCAATTCAGCGTGGCTGCCTACGGTGTATTTCGTGGAGGATATGTCATAATTGGATTTGCGTCTATTGAACGCTATTGCTATTCCAGAACTGGATAAAACCGACTATGATTAGTCGGTTAGTCGGGAAGATATTTAATGACGTCAGATTTCAATATTCAAAGCGACAAGTTAATCAAACGGCAATTTTCACACATGAAAAGCGAGGATAATTTTGCAATGAGATTTGGTTTACGCCTTTGGGAAAGGCAGGAAGAAATAAGGTCGCCAGGTGACTGACGTGGAATTAAAATTACAGTATTCTTTCCAAATAATTAAACGAATAAAAATTCGGGGCAAAACTTAAATATGATTTGGAGATTGACAAAGGAAAGGCTTACATACATGACGAGAACCCACCAAACCAAACCAAGTTCATGAGTTCATTAAGAGGATTTTAATTTTGTGAGGTCGTTAGGTGTCATAAAATCGTTAAAATCCTCGCGTCAGACAACAAAACAACTTGCATCTGTAAAAGCATTTTTTTGGTTTTGAATTTGAGACATGAATTTCATGCACCAAGCATGCAATGGCAGTGCATGATTATTGTGCTTTGTGTACGGTCAACTTTATTTTATTTGCACTGTAAAAAAACTACTATCACTTTGTGTTTGTTTGTCTTTTGAACTGTTCATCGAATATCTTTGCTGACTCTGCGTGAGTCACAAGTCAAAACTCAGAGCCTAGTCTGAAGTTACACTTATATTTTACACTGGGTTTAACTTGCGAAATGACAGACTTTGCTATGGTATGGTACCTGGTTGTAGAAGTTGCACTCCAACTTTCTACCCAATTTGATTGTTGTGGGACTGGTAATGCTAATGACTGTGTTATTATTGCCTGGTAAGGGAAACTACTTAAACTCGTATTTGCATTACCATATTCAATAGTTTTGCTTATTGTTATAGGATTTTTGGGCTTCCTCGTTTCCTTATTAGCCTCACAGTCTAAACAAAATCTATGCTAAGAATGCCTTTCAGATAAGTAATTATTAAGCAGACAAATTTTTTTGTCGACAATTGACAATCATATTTGGTTTAATTTATTATGACTTCTGCTTGGATTGGAGTCCACTATTTCAAACAGGGTTTTAGAAAACAAATATCATTCTAGTTTACATTTGTAACTGTTAAATATATTTTGCACGATCCCTCGCTATTGTAATTTTTCAGGCCGCTGTTAAATCTGTAGTGAATTTGCAAAGTCTTTTCAATTTAATTTCAAACTTTTATTACGGTGACGCAAGTCACGCTTACATATAATGTTACGAGCACATTGTTTCCAGTACCGGGTCCTTTTCTCTGAACTACTCAACTTGCTACGAAGTTTGTCAAATCGAGCCTAATTAGTGAAGAACTTTATGTTATAGAAATAGTGTTAAGCGAGGATTCGTCTACGATCTCGTTGGAGTCAGTAGAACAGTAATTAATTTAAACTTCAAGCAATTGTGTTGGAGCGTCAAAATGTTTCAACTTACTCTAAAAGGTAGGGCGGGTTTGAGTTGGTTATGGCTAAAGGAGAAGAGAAACAGATAAAACACCCATTTCCGCTTGAACTTTACCGCAAAAAAATTGGTTCCTTGAATTGGGCGATTCCCGGTGATGATTAAATTATATGCACATTGCATGCGTGGTGATTTTTGTGAGCAATATATCATATTTATTGTTTGGAAGGGAGCAGAGCGGAAAATCTTTGAAGCACTTGAGTTCCAGTTGCTATTTTGTGCAAAAATATTGCTATCGCAGGAAGACATGAACTTGAGGCTTGCACGAGAATAAGGTCAAAGTATGAGCAGTTTGCATTTATGATTTTATCTAGGCTCAAGTTTTATGGGCGTGACGCCTGAGTGACATATTCTATATTTTTAAGAAAGATCTTTTCAGGAAGCACCAGCACTTTTTTTTGCTTGTGAGATTCGAGTGTTTCATTTAATCCAAGTGAGTAGATAGAGGCTAGGTTCGGCCGATGCTTGGATTGAATCGTCGAAAATCGAGGTTGGGAGGAATGGGTGGTAGGCACGTGGTATGATGACGTAAGTTGTGGCGGATAGGATGGAGGCATTTCTAACAATGCCAATATTCCATTGCTGAAGCCGGGTTCTACTCTTGCTTTTCGGAGTACAATTATTTAAACCCGGTTCAAAAAATTAGTGTTTTAAAAATGGGATTTACGTGTGCAGTGGCAGAATGTGAAAATACCGAAAGGATTAAGAGGGCACGAGGCGATTCACTAGTTTATCACAGATTCCCATTGAAGGACACGGTTATTTGCAAAATCTGGCTGTCAAAGTGCAACAGAAAGGAGAATATATTACCAAAGAATAGTCTCATTTGTTCTGACCATTTTACTGAGTCAGATTACCAAGATGACATGCAGAACCGACTACTGGGACTTCCTCAAAAAAAGCGACTGAACGTTGGTGCAATTC
>JAQGCM010001139.1:0-17161 GCA_034699705.1 Hymenaphorura dentifera
AATCATTCATGATTTTTAGGTCTAACTGCTAATGCATTGGTGGCAGTAGGAAGTGAGTCTAAAGCTTAAACTATTTTCAAGAACTGCGACTGGGTTGATAGACGAGAAAGAGAAACTGAATATTCTCGGTCAATTGTAAGGATTTTACTTTGGGAAGTACATGACGTCCAAATCGTATTATGATTGAACTTCAATTCGAGAGTTTTTATTCAAACTTTCCTAAACAATGTAATATTTGATTGAGAACAGGTCTTGGAGAAATCCAAGTCGTATCTTTTAAAATTATTTCCTAACATTTTGGATAGTAAAAACCTGCATTTGCAGCGTAGGGACTAGAGGGACTGAAGAACTAACGACTTATTTATGTTGGATTTCAATGTATCAACAAAATTAACAACATTATGCTGCGAGCAAACTCTAATAATTATTGGGAAAATGCAATCAATACTACTAAAATATGGATTTTAATTTTTCGGAAATCTGCATGTATTGGCTTTGCCAAGTAACTACATGTTGTCCGTAATCAAAACCTTCTAAAGTTCCAACGTTAGATTTCTACTTGTTCACTTTGACCATTTCAAGCCTCACCTGGACCACAAGTATCTCAACTACAATTACCAGTAGCCTGGTCCTTCAACAATGAATTTCAAACAGCAAGTAATCTACATACAACAGAATATGACAATTTGATTTCTGACTTGCGGCTGAAGTATCCGTTGTGGAGGCTAATTGAATGCCCACAACGAATAATTCATTGACAAAGAATACAAATGAGATAACAGAGAACAGACTCGAGGAGGATCTGTTGTACGTAGGGTACAACAGATTTCGAAACTGTTATTAAAATAAATTAAGGGAGCCAACCAGCCAGTGCTAGGGCAGGCGGATGCGCAGCTTTCAACCGAGGAAAACCGTATCCAAACTTTTTTATGTCCACTTTATCGTCGGCCAGCAGTAATGCTTTTCAGATGTCGGGGTCAGAATTCAATTCAGAAGTGTGCTTAGAAAAGACCTTGTGCATACACCAAACACGCCAGGTGAAACTGTTGAACCGCATACATTTCATTTTCATTCCTGGTTCATCATCTGCTCACAAATTCCTTCCTCTCTCTCATTGTTAGCCAGTCCTTCAATAATTTCCCGGTCCTTCGCAACAATGAGAATGAAATAAGGACTTCAGCTTAAATGGACAAGAAGTATGGGCTGAATGGCACGCGACAGCCCAGTCCACGCGCGGTACTTGGAGATCCTTTCTTTCGGACGAGACGGCCGCCCCACGTCTTGGCGTTAAATATCATAATAGCGGTGATAAAGGAAATGTTACAATCTGAACCGAATACGGGCGTGAATTCCAGAATTGTCATTAAAGTTGAGTTTTACACACAATAACAATCAGCCAGGTGGACGGACGGCTGGATGGTGCAATCGTAGTGATCTCTCTTGCTTACATTAGGTTTGGTGTGCAGCAGATCATTCGAACAAAGGGCCTACTTATCAGAATGACCTGTTGTGTGCACTGTTACGTCTCATATTTCGTGCATTGGTTACGCAATATTAAGCTAACTCTCTTCAAAACGAAAAGTAAGGAGACAAATTATATGCATTTCTCAAGTTTTAGCTCAATCGACTGGTCATTCTAATGACCACGTTTGACAATCAAATTTACAAAAGAAGATTGATTTGAATTTGTCCAACGATGTTCGTTGCTCGATCGTGTGCTTGATTTTAAGAAAGATTTTCATGTAAGATAATATTTTCCTCCAATCCACAATTAATTTCATCTGGCCAGGATCAAGAACAGTCTCAGTTTCGTATTTTTTACCGAAGTTAATTGTTAGCGTAAAATGTTCTTGAGACTTCTAATAAGAAATAAGCCAGCTGCAGCTGCTGGTTCACATTTGGCCTTGCCTTGGTTTGGCTTGTCTGTTGGCTGATTCGGTCTTCGGTGTTTGATATTTGACATCGAAGTGGCTGTTGTTAAGCCAGGAGAACTTATCATCCTCCTCATTATTCCTGATTTTTTATTCTTGCTTTAATAACAATGCAGCATTTTAACAGTAGTCAAACTAAAAGACAGGTTCGATTGCATTTGTACTCAATCAGTACTCAGAACCGCACTCGTAGTCCAGATGCAGCCAGAAGGCAAAGCGAACCGTGTAGTCAACTAACGATAAAACGTAGCCATATGTTTCCAAAGTAATTTTTTCGCGTGTTCTGTGCTGGCAATCAGCGAGATTCGCAAACACGATAGAACTAGATTGGCGTCACTCCGATTTCAAACCGTTTTTGCATTATATTGCAAAAACCAAATGGACAAGACTCGCTCGGCCCTGAAAGCAAGGCAATCAAAGTTCTCAAAAATGAATCAGCTTCCGGCTGTCTTAATTGTTTTTAATTTATAGCCGGAGTCATTAACTTTAAGCGTAAACACTTTTCGGAGTGAAAATCTTTGGAGTACAGATGCAACTTTTGGTTACATAAATCAGAAGTCAGGCCCATGTTATGTGGCCAGACTTCACGGCAAGGTGAAAATGTACATTTTTTGTTGGAGAAACATTACAATGTAATCTGTCAGGTCATGGTGGAAGAATACACATGAGAAGAAGCTACTAAGCTATTCTTTTTCCGCTCTTCTAGATACAAAAGTATCACCCTACGGATCATAAAATCAAATCGTCAGTTCCACCAAAATTAGTCGAAGCGTGTCCCAACCTAAAGGTCACCTCCGGTGTGCTCGCCAGGTGCAATCCAAAATATTGGACAACAATTTCAAAATAACTCAGCTCTAATTCCTTTGTCCAATTAGAATAAATTCTACAGTCATGATCTGCAATGATTTTATCAAATTTAAATATTTTACCAATTTCAGTCCGTTTTACACAAAATCAGCTAACACTTCCAGACCAGAAGAAAAATATCAATTAAGCATTTGAACTTCTTGCATCCAATAGTTTTACGGATATTTAAGCATAGAAGTGGATGACCTGTGAAACAATTGATTAATTGTTGCAACTTGTAACAACCAACTTATAGAAATATACAGTATCAGACTTTTCGGTTTGTTTTTGTTACACCAGAATAACCACCACCAGCAGCAGCTGCCTCAGTTGAAATGTATGTAACCAGTATGGCAGGATATGTGTAATAGGAGTAAATAAAAAATATCCTGAAACCTACAATCAAGTGCAATGCAATGAAAATCTCGAAGTTTCAGTTGTAAGTATGCAACTTTCCGGCTCTGTTTTAGATACGGTCAGTTTGAAATGATGATTTTTTTTTATTTTTCAGAAAGAACCAACCAACCGAATTGGATACCATTTCGGTTGGCCGATCATGAAGTTCTATTAAGTTTTCTGCAGAAGCTACGCAATTCTCCGTGAAGAAATTCATGTAAATCACCAATTTAATTAGAACGGAAGCCGAACTCGAACGATTCGATTTTTGTGTTACACGATGAGTCTAAGCTTAATTTGAGCAAGTGCAAGTGAATCAATTTATTTTCGGCTTTGTTGTCTATCTGAATTTTCATAATTATTTTTGAGTGACAACCTCCATTTATTTACCTGATGGAAGCAATAATTGCGAATATTGCGATCTAATTTTTAAATTTGCTAATAAATTCGATTTAACGAATATTAAATAGACTCTAAACTAAACCTAACAAATTTTGACATGAGGGATGATCGATCAGCAAGTTTCCAGCACTTGTACTTCCCCAAGCTATGTTTTAGCAATTGTTGGACATTTTCATGTAGCAAATTCTGGGAAAAAATCTGAATCAAATCATGGATTTGCAAATCCTCGGTTTGGTATCTATCTACGGACTGCCGACTTCGTTAACTGATGCTTACGAATTTTTTGTCCTGAAGCGATAACTGTTATTAATACTAATAAAATAATAAAAATTTAGAAAAGTATCCATAGTTTCCATAGTCACTTTTGATGTAAAGCACATTGAATCCTCCATTGTGAATTAATTCTGTAGACTTGTCTGTCTGGAAAAACGAATTTTGAATGGTGGCATTGGCAAAATAATTTTGCAATTTTATTTTGAATCTGATAAATGTTTGAAAGTGGATCTGAAAGGAATTCCTTCTGCTTAGAAAATGCTTAAGAGGATTTCACCGATTTTTTTTGGACTTAATCCAATCCTTGAATAAAAGGTGCCCTGAATACATATAAACTTTGCACAGGTTAATATTACTTTGTCGAAGTGTTAACTAATTTATCAACCATTTATTTTGCATCAGAAGCATATTAATCAAAGTCAATTAAAAACATGTTCGGGTGTTGTTTGTGTGTTAGACTAATTAGTCGCTCCTTTTCTTGAAATTTAGCATAAAAAATGATGCAATTTTTTTTTACGGAAACATTCTGTTGATGTGTATTTGTAACTTAAGCCAACAGAATTCATTTTAACAGAAGTTGTTACAAATGCAAACAATTCCAGTTTTCCCACGCAAGCATATCGCCAACTTGTCCACATCTAATGAAGAAGCAATTAAGCTGATATTTGAGTGAGTTGCGATTGCGACTTGCGAGTTCTACAGGCGACATTTGTTAGAGATTAATTTCCTTGTAAATCAGTACTTGTAATCCTTCCAAAACTGTCCTGTTATTTATTGCCGACTTTTATGCTACGAATGCTTCCAGTGTGACATCATTGGAAGATTAATTAGCTCGCTCGCATTAAACATTCTTCTACTGCAATCCAATAATTAACATTAAAATACAAAATACATCAGTTTTCAAGAACACTGCAAGGAAATCTGCTGTCTACATCATAATTTCCCCTACACCAACCTACCGGACCCTTAGTGAGGATTGCCTCATCTGTCCAATTAAATCATTCGAAGGCGAGGAATAGAGGGATTTTGTCAAAATTTTTACACTTTTGCAATTGGCGATACCACAAAGCTGAAGATTGTCTGGCTGGAACGAACATTGCTTTTGCTTTTTTTGCTTTTTTAAAATTTTATTGTAGTGTGAAAATTCTGAAGTCCACGCCGTGAAAAAAATAATATGAAATTACATAAATGAATAGACTAAACCAAGATCGCATTGTGTGAAAATTTAACTCTTTCCGTTGGTGAAGTAAGTGCCAGATGAGACATCTCCCTGGGTTGGCCGACACCATTTAGGCGTGTGTTTTGCAATCATACTTCGGTCATACTCACTAGGCATACTTCTAAGCAGTAGGCAACTTCTCAAAAAATCAACCACAATTCAAATTCATCTCAAGCTTAGCTGGAGCTGGGGTCTGGGGCTGAAACGGAAACTGAAACACAGCAGACTGCACTGACTGCAATGCAATTTGCAATAATTATTCCAAAAGTCGACTTGAGATGAGACCTGCATTATTTTGCGAACCAATTCGTAAAATCGCAAAATCACAATGCAATTATGCAATGCAGTTGTGCTACTGTGAAATGCAATATAGCACCGAATTGATGTCTACTTTCACTTTCTCAGCTCCCAAGTCCAGATCCTATCCAAATCAAATTTATCCAATTTTTGCAAAAATCTATTTAAGAAACGAACGACATGAACAACCTGGTAGGAACCTATGAAATTAGTGAGTTTGACAGAATCCGGACCTGTAATTAATAATAGTTTAATATGAAATATCTATTTTTTATTGGTTGGCTTTGACAAGTTTGACAGAACAGCAGAGGACGATTTAATATTCAGCTTCTATTCTTGCAAAATTTATATTCCCCGCTCATTACTTAACATTTTTACCAAAAGACCAAAAACCAGTATAAAACTATTCGCCAAAAATCTCTTGCATTTTGTCATTGCATCACAAAGCTGAATTTGGCACAAAAGTACAGCGGAAAAATCCTCTACAATTTTTTTACAGATTGATTCCTGTAACATATGTATGCAATGCAAACTCCAAGACTTTCACATTAAGAATTTCACCTTCCACCGGCGCTCTGCTGCTAACTTTACTTTTAGCCAAATTCACCGGATTAAAAAGCTGTCGTAATTCGCAACTGGCAAATTGCATACCCTCTTCGATGTACACCAAGAGCTATCCTCAGACACCTACACATCTCTCAAACTTTAGGTATGCGCGTATGCCTTTGCCAGCCGGTATACTGCGAATTCCGAATTGCGAACGACGGCTGCTGTGGTTGTCGTTAGGTATAAACCAACCTTGCCAAAACGCAATCACCGCACGTCATCCGACACAACAATGAAATTATTTTTTTTGGCAAACTCGCCGAATGTGACAGCCAAACGCTTAGTAGGATTTAAACGGCCATTTGATGAAAACGTATCCTAACTATGCCGTATACTCAGTGGTATGGTGGTAAACATTTTTAGGAAACTTATTAGAGCGTAGAGGAGAAGAGGTTGAGAGAAATGAATGGGTATAAAAACATCTTTACATGCCGTTTTATTTACTAAATATCCCATGCATGCATTACAAATTAGTATGCAAAAATGCATTGGCGGTTCCAAAATGTTTATATTAAAACTGTATTTACTTCCAAATGCATTTTGTACAAGTAAAATGGTTAGGTTTTTATTTCATTGGCTTCTTGGTGAGAGCATGGCCCGGATCCTCCGTTGGGCTGACTGCAAAATAAATACAAAACATTTGTTAGATTTTCTGAATTGAACCCAGAAAGAAATACGTCCAAAAAGTGATTAAGATCTCAAACATTCTTAAATGCAGAAATTGGAGAGGACTTTAAATTGAAATTACAAATTGATTTGTGTACTTTGATCGAAAAAAAAACGTTAAAAAGAATTTCAAAACCTAGAATCAAGCATAAATTTGTGCAGAAGTGCTGGACAATAAATGGATTGTTTACCTGAACGGAGTAGAACGAACCATTGATGTGGACGCTCGTACTCTCTGACACAGGGGTCGAGTTTGCATTGCCAGTGGTGCTCTCAGAGGCTGCGGATGGAAATTTGATTACGGCTCCGGTTAGTCGTTGCAATTCCCGCACATTAGTCCCTCCCTTGCCGATTATTCGGCCGACTTGACCTGTTATAAAGAACCATTAATTAGTTTTGTAACATATGAAATATTTTTAAATATACAAGAATGACTGACTGAACTTACCGGATGGCACGGAAATTTCAACGGAGAGACGAGGCTCTTCGTTCGGCGCACCAAACCCTTCCTCCCTTATCTTCTCAAATATCATGCATTGCGCCTAAAGAATTTTGTAAAAATATTCGTTATACCTCATTCTTGACATCTTACAATTATAATTATTTCCAAACTGCCGCAAAAATATTGGAAACAATTTTGAGAATTTTGTTTGTGTTGAATTTTGTGTCAAATCCTAATTAGTTCGGAGTATGTATCGCGTCTGAGAACTATTTAAAAAAGAAAATATATATGTACCTTCCATTGAGCCTCGGGGGTTCCAACAATCGTTACTTGTCTCTCGGTCGGCTGTTCGTTCTTATCAGCTGACACAGTAGCGATTTTGACGGAGGCGCCTGAGAATCGGATTATGTTCCGAATATATGAGCCTTTCGTCCCAATCACTGCCCCTACTGAATTATTAGGGATGTACATTTGGACCGTTTCCTGAGCGGAGAGAAGATTTCCAATTATTCGTTCTCCGTTCGTTTGAACGTCCCCCCTCCACCTGTTCTCAATGACCTGCTGCTGTCCACAAGGGGCAGCAAGCAATGGGTAAGGAGGCGTGTTTGCTGCCTGAGGCACAGATGCTCCAAATGAAGAAATCTGTTGCGGTCTAGGCGGAGCCATCGTACTCATCATTGCCATTGGGTGCAAACCGGGAAACATACCACCGACACCCGGGGCGAGAGCCTAACATTAAATCCAAAATGAAGTTAATTCAACTCTATAGAATTTGGAAATCATATTAAATTAAGATCCCCTTACTTGCAAGTCATTTTCATAAGAAGTTCTGAGTTTGGAAGATATAAAACTGCAAGAAGAACCAAATTTAAGTTTCTCAATTGTTGATTATTGAAGGCAGAGTTAGAATTCAGCTTGTCTTACCTTTCAGCAGCCGCCATTCCGTCCACACCCCCTCTGATACTAATAACTCTTTCAATATTTAATCCACTCACTTCACTCACGCTAAAAATACAAAAAATCATTAGTCTCACCAAGACTGGACAAGTTAATTAGGCCAAATTGTTGAAATTCTAATACCTTGAAACATTTATTTTGGTATCAGTGTCTTGCATAATCTTCTTGATCGTGGCCCCACCTTTCCCAATGATTCTACCAATAAGGCTATTGTGTGCAAGAATCTTTAGACTTATTTCCCTACAATTGAAATAAAATATTAATATTATATTTCAAAACAATATATTAGAACCTTTAAAGATCTTAAATTTACCCCTTGTTAGTATTAATAGCCTCTTGACTCATAACTTCCAGAATTTTCTTGCACGCCAAGGAACAATTTTCAGGATTTCCATAAATGGTGATCGCCTTTTCGACACTTCCAATATTTTCTTTCCTATGTACATCAACTCTAGCCCTTGTCCCTTGAGTTATTCCACGAATAGTTGCTCCACCTCGTCCTATAATTGCCCCGACCATTTCGGACGAAACAAGTATTCTGTGAATGGTAAACAAGGAGTATACCCCAAATGAGTGGAAACTTTAGTATGCATGATATACAGTCAACTATCTTCAGTCATCCCCATTGGAATTTGTCTTTGTTTTAACAAAACTAGAATTCAAATTCTGCAACCAGACTCAAATTCAAATCACTGGTGTTGGCCAGATGGGGAGCTGGAGAGACACGGAAGAGTAAAAAATTCGGGCACTGACCTAAGAGGAAACTCTGTCGCCCTCCCCGCGGGGAAGGAAGCTGGTTGACCAGTGCCACCGGCACTGCGGCCTCGACTTCTACTCCGACTCCGCTCCGACATTTCGCCACACGTGTGGAAACCTTTTCCGCTAAATGAAATGAAAGAAGACGCGAGGATTAGATTAGTTAGTCAACACAATCGACTAGGCGCCAGTGCAGCCACTTTAGAACGACTCCAGCAACACCGTCACAAAACTTAACATTATAACACTCCCTCCACAAAACCCCTAATCTTATCTTGTTTCACTCCAACCAGTCACAAACACCTACATATTTGCGAAATTATTTCCGTCTATTTGCTTGAACAAGATTTAAACCACAACTTTCTCAGCTAACAAAATACAATCGCATGAGCGTCCCCCACGTCAGTCCACAAAAGTCAACTCTAACAATGGCCGGCTATCCGGGGTAAAAATTAAAATCACAAGAGAAAAATGGCAATTGCAAATTCTTTCAACTCTACTTTTGCTCTAGGAAAGATATAAATTCGGAACACAACGCTTGGCAAAAAAGAAAGAACCCAACCTGTCAATAATAGTTAACGACACAACATCCATTTGGGTCGAGGAACCAGGGAGGGTACAAAAAATTACTTCCAGAGCTGGACTACTACCGAGTTCCGAACCGGAGTGTGAGCTAGCTTAAGAGGTAATAGGAACTGTGAAAAGGGGACGCGACGATCAACACGCAGACAAGGGTCTGCTGGTGCGGAATTCAAGCAGATTTAGAGTACGACTAGGTGTTGTGTTGTGTGAGTGCCGGGGTTGAATCTTAAGATTCAAAGATTCTGCCGAATCCACAAAATAGGACCATAATCAATACACAGTCCATCTTGCCCGAATTCCCAGACAAACTTTACAGGAAGTAATCAAATAATGATATTTAAATTTGCAAATATTGAGTAATAATTAATTTTATAATATCCAGTAATAATTAAATTTCCAATTTCAAATAATTTAGCGTAATTATATAGAGTTATTTGGAATATAACAAAATAACAATCCATTCATTATAGGGGTAGTAGAAGTAGAAGAAGTAGAAGCAATAAAGTCAGTCAGGTAGAAGCCGGCCATTGCTATTGCATTGTGCCATTTACTTTTGCCAGCTATCAGTCAGTATATGAGACCATGCACTACTGCCGCCGTCTGCCTTCCTATAGCCCAGGAGCATAAAAATTGCATTTCTACGTTTGCAAATTCACAACGTGTTATACGTCCTGGTTTTGCACAAAGCACAAGTCTGCCTGCACCAGAGAATTGCACTTGAGTAGGGAGCCATGCATGCAGTGCAGTGCAAGAATGCAATGTACTTTAGGCCATGTAGTTTGCGAATTCTCAGTCTACCCCTTCCTCGTTTGTGTCAGAGCGGGCAATTGGACAGTAAGCTCTAATCCACCTCACTTACGCAAAAAAATTGCGAGTTGGCAAAGCCAATAACCAAGGCGAGGACTCCCACAGGCGGAGCCCCTCACACCAAATATTTTCTTCCACCATGTTTGCTCATTGTACATGAAATCCTCAATTTTGCTAAAAAAATCAGGTTTTTGAAAGATTTTACAAAATTTAAAACTTAGAATCGATGTCTAAACTCATGCAAAATACGTTTCCCCTAAAACCAGAAATGCTGAGCTTGTTCGCGCATGTAAAATACGGAACTTTTGGCCGAAGCAGGGCAAAAATACCGAGAAAAAATTAAATTGCAAAAAAAAGTCGAAATGTTCGGAGCTTTCAAAGTGCAAGTAAAATTGAGAAACATGTATTTTTCGGAAAGTATTCAACCAACTCAAAAGCACAAATTCAATACGCGTTACATTTCTGTACAAAATACTTCGCAAAATATATAAATTTGCGAAAAAAATGTCGTTATATTTTGATTTGCAAAAATTAGGAAATCGAACGAATGCCTTCCAAGACACTCTTTCCCAAAACAAAATGTGTAAATTGTAATTACTTTGCAATTTTGTAAAGGCTGGACTGACGTGCTCAATACTAATATGATGAATTCGTGCCCTGACGCAGGAGAATGTACTTAATAAAACTTTCGAGTTTTCATAGAAGGTAAAAACGAGTTGGTAGAATTAGAGCGAGGATGCGGGGAAGCAAAGAATTTGCTCGAAAGTAAATACACATGTAATGTTTGAGTTTTGAGCAGATAACAGTTGTCAAAATCCTAACGAATGAACTTGCTGTGTGCCGTAGCCGTTGTGATATTCGGAAAAGTAAATAAACCGAGCCATCAACCGCCAAATTTTGCAAATTATACTGCATCGCATTCGTTATATAATTTGAGAAACTGAATTGAATACGAATGCATGCTTGCTCAATAAAAGTAATGCATGAAAACTGCATGGATTATGCCATTTTCCTCCATGATACCGAATGCAAAAGCTGCAATGTTTTCTAAATCCCACTTAGCCATTCATTGAATAAAGTCAAAACTTTTCCAAGTAATTTTTATGCAATAAAAAAGCTAAACCGGAATTCGGCACTCGAATTTGTAAACAAATTCAACTTGATGATCCTAAAAAACATTTGCAAAGTGCAACAGCTGCAATTTATGTTAACACTAAACGGTCACTTTTCTCACTCTCTCTCTTTTCTCAATCTCAACCCTTCAGATGGATCACATCAAGTGTGTTGCTCATAAAAAGGTAACCGACAATGTATGGAAACCTCAGTTCTCTCAAGCATGCAAATATCATATTTAATACATTACTCTGCAGACACGCACTTTTTGCAACATCCGTGAATTCTCATTCCGCCCCTACCTACACAAAACTACCCAAATTTTGGAAAGAACGAAACCTACCAAGGAAAGCAATCTCATGCGTTGTGCAGGAATTGCACGCAACAATGTAAATTTATAATTTAAATAATTTTTATGAAAAATTGCTAGCTACCATTAGAAATATCGGATTGAGATTACGGGCAAAACGCCTAAACCCAAACTGACTGCATTGAAATTCATGCTTCTGCTGCGGTTGGTAAAACCAAAATTTGCAATACCGCAAATAGATTAAGCTGCGCGCATGGATTATTACCATATTCCAATTGAAACAGAATTAGTTTAAATTTCAAACAAGCGCAAATTACATGAAATTGGAAATCAAATTCGTCACTAAAATCCAAAATCATAATTTGTTCGACTGACCAAACCAACCTTTGATATTTTCGCTTTTCAGTTCAAACTCTCACTTCCCCTCCTTGTCCTTAGGTTTATTAGCCGCTGAGTTCCGGACGCAAATATTTCTTTGGCTTGCTTTGGTTTTACGTCAACCTCTAACAACAGACAGATCACACAAATTAATATCATTGTACATTGCATTCCACCAATAAAAATAAAATACTTGCAAAAATGTGACGTTCCGTAAAAATATCTCACTCACCCTCTCCCCTGTTTGGAAGATTTTTGAGAGAAAAAAGTCTGTTTGTTGTACAAATAGCTGCTAGCGCTAGAAAGCTTCTTTCCTAAATTATCACTTGGTGATGATGAAAGGTTGGTGGTGGAAGGTCAGGTCCCTCAACAATAAATTGACAATTCAATAGTTCTGAATGATGAATGTATAGTTTTGAATGTGGTCAGCCGAACACGTTAGGTCAGGTAGGGTGAACTGGCTGCCTCTCAGTCCTCGACTTTGTCACTCTTCTTCTCAGTCAGTCTCAAGATTAAATAGTTGACAGTTTTCAGCGTGTTGGAGTGTCAGTCGTCGTATGACATGTGGAACGTTTTTTTGACAAACGCCGCAACAGTCGGTTGTTCTCCTAACTGCCGGGGCGGTCCGGTGACAACGTGGATGTTTTTGGCTGTAAGAGAAGGAAGTCAAGTGTAGAACACGTTACATTACATTCAACCAATTCCTTGGCACGCCGATAAGACAAACAACTGAAAAATTCCACTTTTTCAAGAATCGTCGCGTCACAAAAATGTGAAATGTTTTGTAAATACAAAAATTCTTTTTTACTCTACTTGCTACTCCTCCAACTCCTCCTCGCCTGCTCCTGCCAACACAAGTCAATCGTCGTCAATTGTTGTCGGTAAAAAAAACTTTTGTTCTTCTTCGGGTTCTCGGTGTCGGTCAGGTCCTTACACTTGCAGTGCAGCAGCAATAAAATTGTCTTCAGCCCCCTCGCCGTTTCCTTCCGTTCCGTATCCTTCTCGTCCTTCCGGATTTTATTTGATTATTCAATTGAATTCTTCAGAAAATAATTCTTTGGAGAGAAAAACGAATGATTTGGGAAGCCAAGCCGTGAACGGCCATTTTCACTAAGAAAAAAAAATTCGGTCGGATGGTGACGTTCTTGCCAAGCAGAGCAGGAGCAGCAGTTGCAGCAGTCAGTCAAAGACACGACGCAAAGCACGGCACGGAGCAGATAGGAAAAGCAAAGCAAAATTTTGAGAGAGGTGTCCCGTCCCACCTCTATGGGCTGGGCTTCCCAACTCCCCCAAAAAAGTTTTTTTTTCGCGTGCCTTGCTTAGTCCATATCTTTGCTTCCCTCGAGTTGGACGCCGGTTGGGGAAAATTTGGTAGCAGTCGGCCCAGCCAGCCTAGCCAGGCGGGTATACTAAATCTGATAGGCATACTGCTCTCCCTGGCCTGGCTTGGATGGGCACCTCACTCGCGGCACCACCTCTTCAATGCAAGTGCAAAATGCAAATGCCAATTTCCAATCCACAATGCACTCAGAGTCCATTGCCACTTTGCTTGCCACGGCCAGAGATCTCTTGTATGCCCGGGTCCCACTTGCCGGCACCACTTGCCAATTTGCACATTCCCCTCATGGTCTCAAAATTGCAAGCTCGACAGAAGAGTCAGAAGACTCATCTCATCACCCTGTACAAAGTGCAAAGCAAAATTCGCAAAATGTAGTCGGCCCTATGTTATACTCACTCTCTTATCAGTTTACAACACGGCATACCTACTTTGTGCAAAAAAAATTCGCAATGTATCAAGTCTAGTTGTCTATGAACGACGTCTAGTCTGACAAGTTTGACTCTGACTGGGCTGAGCTTGGCTTCATTCATTCATTCATTCAATTCTCACTATTTCTCACTCGGCTGCTGATTGTGCTGAGGTTGGCTGGTTTGAAAAAGATTTGAGATTTTCAGACACTATTAACGTTCCTAGGTCGTCCTCGGAGATTTTTTTTTGCAACAATAAATGTGCAAATCTGCTAATGTTATGCAGGCTGCATGCATTCATGCTTGCTTAGTGGCGAAGGGGTGGATGGAATTTGCGGTTGAGTTAAGTTGAAGAAGTTGTAGGCAACAGGTATTCTGGTATTATCATCGAAGGTGTCTTCTAAGACAATTGCTTGCCTTGGCTGAGAGTGCATTTTTTATTTTTTTTCTCATTGTTGTAAAAATCCGAAAAGGGTTCCCTGCTCTTCTGCTACTGATGCTACATTGTTGATTGTTGCTGAAAGTTGTAAACTTTTGTGGTAACGAACCGAACGGTTAGAGGAAACTACTTAAGAGGAAGGAAAGGAAAAGGGTTGGCTATTTTGTGCAAGCAAGTGTGCAAAGTGCACTAAAAAGGGAACTTTGTCGTTTGTAGTTTTTAGGCAGGGAAGTGGCCAGTGGAATCCATGCAACAATGTAATGAAATGAAATGAGAAATGTAAAATGGAATTTTTGCGAATGCTATTGAGCCTTGGGCCACTCAAATTGCAATAATGGAAGTGGGAGTAAATGTGGCTGCATTTTCAGTTTTTTTTCTTTTACATTGTCGGTCCAGTGCAGGCAGATTTGCAGAATTGCAAAAAGTACAGAAATTGCAGATGTGCAAGTGCACGGCAGGATTGTTTGGAATTGAAAAACTTTTTGGTTTTGACTCACTGCATTATGTGTGCAAGTGTTTTTTTTGCAATTTATTGCATTGCATTACAGGGATGGATCGTGCATAAATGCATTTTTGCAATTTATTTTGCAGCAAGCACTGTACATAATTTGCAAATGACTTTGTGTGAATGATAATGGGATTAAGAACCCTTGAATTCCATTTAGGAAATCAGTTAATAGTTTTTACTATCAAAAATGATATCAAAGTTTGTTGTAAATGCTGAAATAATTTCTAATTGCTACATGGTTAAAATATATTTTAAGTTTTTAGTAATTTGTTCAATTTGTACCTCCGCATACCGCTTTTCAGAGTTGAGTGTTGAGTACGTTGGAAATAAATAAAATCGCGACGAGCACAAGACAAAATGCGAATTCTGATCCGAATTGCAAATTATAACATGATTAGATAATGGAGCAAAACGGAAATTAAAGCATTTGAAATTTTTTAGTTTAGTTGTTTGTTGTAGTAGTTTTGTAGTTTAGCTTCGATTTTCAGTGTTTTTGGTTGAATTGAAGCACAGTGTTATGTTGTGGGGAGTGCGAGTGGTCCAATGCAATCCACCAAATATTTTTTATAGCAACAATGGAACAATGGTTTTTTCAAATATTAATTATTGCAAGCATCGAGTGTGCATTGGCCTTATCTGGTTTCATTAATTTTTTTTTTACCATTTAGGCATTGCTGCAATGTATTAATTCGTAAATTCAATCATTTCAATGTGATTACTTTGAAAATAAAAAATACATATTCTTTCAATGTGAAAAATTCGTGAAATTTGCTCTGATGTCGAATTTAGAACAATTTCAATGACATGCTTCATAGTAAAACCTAAACCGTAATGAGCGTGCAAAGTCAAGCCTGAAAGTTAAATACTTTCATTAGCCAAAATTAACTAATTCAAGCATGTTTTGTTCTGGCATGGCCAGTTATAAAATTGTAGGCAAGAAAAGAAAGTTGCATTTCTGACTTGGAGTTCAAAAGAGAGAAAATGAAAAGACGACCAAACACTATTTTCATACACTTTAAATTTATTGTTCAAAAGTTTTTGTATACATATTGCGTTGAGCTGATTTTCTGAAATGCATATCAGTTGCGTAACCAAGAAGCCAGAAGCTCGTGGACATTTGGGGATGAGTTCAAACAACCGGAACCGGAACTAAGAACTGCTTTTAGGACAAACAATTTTATAGTTCATTTCCTTACACTGAAACGCTTTCCCATTTTCCCAGGCACCTGAATGAGTAAGATTGATGAACAGTTGAATGACTGAGCGAGAGCATATTTTCCAAATTACGTTGATTCGAAATAATCTGAGTTTAGAGGAAGCGCTCGAAAAATTCACTTTAAACAAACTTTGCTTTCTAAAACTAAACTGGAGGCTAAAACTCTCAGCTAAAATGCTTCAAAAATGTCCAAATTCAAGAAACAAATTGAGTCGTTGTTAAAGTGGTTTCTCATTAGACTAAAATCACTTCATTTTCATAAACTCAAAGATCAATTAGCTAACCAATTTTTACTGTAAAATTTCAATAAATTTAATATCCATTATTGGCATGAGTGCATGTGTAACTCAGCTCGACTCCATGTCTTTCTATTTCAATTTGTCATATAAACTAAACAGTACATTAGGTATGGGTAGACCAAGGTGTTTCCACGGAGAATATTTTTTTGTTTATTTGTGCTTCGTGGAATTCCACGAAGCACAAATAAACAAAAAAAAACTCCGTGGAAACACCTTGGACTGGACCAACCTTTTTCGAGTCAAATGCGTTACGCCCAGGGTATTTAAGGGTTGCAAGATAAATAATTTCGAATTATTTATTTGTGTGACCAAACTGACTCTAAAAAGTTGGTCCAATCTTAAAGTCGAGGGGACACCGCAGCGCGAGCAGTTGCATGGCCAGTTAGCTTAGCTTCAAGTGTCCTATTCAAGTAATAAACTTGAAGCATGATATTTCTTAGAAAATTGTATTTTTATAGTATATCAATTGTATTCTGAGTGATTAGATGACTGATTCCTGACTATCACTGGACGATAGATAGTTCAAAAATAAAATATTGAGTTTAAAGCACTCGGTAAAAATAATAAAATAATGCAGATCTTGCCACAATTCTATCTAAGAATATCTTGTCTGTTGTGCACCTTGGAAATTCCAAGTTTTCCAAGGAGTTAAGATTAAGAGTTCTAAGATAAAACGAATTCAAAAGTTGGGAAAATCTGTTTCGGTTCGTGAGTTATAGAACTATTTTAATTACTTCATTACTAAGGATTACTTTCAGGTTTAGACATTGGAAAATGGAAGCCAATAGTGCAATCTTTGGCTTTGCATTCTTCGATTTGGAATTTGGATACGATTTATTAAAGTCATCAAATTCATAGCTCTCACAACACACGTTTTATTACATTGAATTAAAACGCTTCAAGTAAATGTTCTCGCTCAGATTTGTGAAAATGTTCAAAGTAAAAATTCATGTAATTATACACTTTTCAGGT
>JAQGCM010001140.1:0-17138 GCA_034699705.1 Hymenaphorura dentifera
CCCAGGTCAATCGGTCAAACCGTTTTTTTGAAAAAGTTGTTTAAATTGGTTGCGTTCTTTACGGCTCACCCTGTATATTTCGTACGGGTCGGGTCATGCTGTGAACCGTTAATTCATCTTGATCAAATTTGGCCTCTGGTAACTTGTGGGTTCTGGTGAATCTCAGAAATGCTAGAGGAAAGCAAGTCCAAACTTATTTTGAAGTTTGAACTGTGAGAGTAATGTTGATATTGCATTCCTTGAATTCAAACATTCCTCAATCCTCAACTCTTGCAAAATTAACCATCAGCGAATCAGAGCTAGAACTTGCGATACGTACGAAAGACCCAAATCTTTCAGTAAACGTAATATAACCTAATCAAAATTGAAATTTGAGGAATCTACAATTTCATTCAACGAATGTCTTTCCCCTTGTCGTCACGTTTGACCTTCAGGCCACAAATTCTGGTATGTCAGCAAAGGAAAATGATTTTGCGAATCCTATTTAGTAAAGGTCCAGCAGAGAATTGAAGCTTGATCCCTAGGGCATTCAAATGGCACATGTTGCTGGTTCGCAAATCAAGTTTTGAACAATATCTTCTATCTAATTTTAAATCAAGTGCTTCAAAAACCCTGGGACACTACTGCTCAAATCGAGGGCTCTGAAGTTTTGAGAATATTTTATAAATGTAATGTGTAATAAAGTCTCTGTGGGAAAAAGGGATGAATTTGATGTGCATCCATCCCACTTGACTTTAAATTCTGAAATGTTTCAACTCGGGCTGTTCAAAATGCGAGTGGTTGGCAAACTCTTGGGATTAGATGAAAGATGTTGGTGTTTGAAATTGAAGGAGTTGAAGGATGAGCTTCATCAGTCGAAACCAAATATTTCACAGTGTAAACTTGGCAAAGTCCAAGTAAAGGGAAAATAGTATCAAACTAATTTCAACTTTGCAATTAAGTCTATAAATACAACCACTACGCCCTGCCAGTCCTTGAGTATTTAGCTTGGTTTGCGGGCACTTAGAGTGAAATCAGCTTGTATGATTTAATTGATTGTGTTTGTACTTTGTACTCATTCTGTCCCAAACCTTCCAGGACCAGTGCGTCCAACTCCAAAATCCAAAATACTTTTACATTGACTTGGAAGTTGAGAGACTGTTCCAAATACGTGTAGCAGGTCTAGTTAGTCTAGTCTGGAGACTAAGTTTTCAGAACAACGCATTCATAAGCTAATCAAGTAGAGTGAAGCACTTAATTCTACCTTTTACAATGACAAATTCTCAAATTAAATTCGGGACTACGAGGGGACTGGATTTGACTTGTTCTCTTCATATGTTTTTGTGCTCGAGGGATGTTTAACAGCCAAAATCCATGCTTTTCAACAGATCCTCATCTTGACTTTGAGGACAGCTTTCATTAAAAGATTAACAGCCCTTTGTTGCAGTTGCAGCTACGTAATAAATTGAAAATACCTAATTTAATTCGCTCGAATAATTTCTTCCTACGTATCTTACATGCACTGTTATGTTTTGTTAATATTGTGCTTCATCCTAATGCTTAGGTCGCTGGTTAAAAGGTACGAATGGTTGCTATCGGTAGAATAACTAATTTATTATTTTCACTTTACTCGGGTTCAGGTTTACAGTCTTCTTAGTTCCTTCCAGGATAAGGATTCTTCTGGCTCACTGATTAACATTCGGAAACAGAGATTGGGCTGAACTTTAAATTTGGAGTTCCGTATTCCTCTTCCTCTTAGAACGTTGAGAGTTTGGTGGTGGTTTTAATCATGGAGTAAATTCCACACCCAAGGACGCTCTTAAACGAGCCAGTGAACAATTAAATTTATTCTATGCACATGTTTCGTGTTGCTTCGCAAAACTCATTTTGAAAGGGTTGGCTTGGCTCACGTCTAATTAGCTTTAAAATTTCGTCTTACTTCTCCCTATTGAAATTGACAGAGGGAACAGAGAACTTACACGGAATTTAGAGTAGGAGTTGAAGAAGCTTGAAAGCGTTCTACTAAATCAATTCCAATCATGTCTACCCAAGATATGAACACTTAGTTTGGCGTGCTGGAAATAATACTAAGACTATCTTCACATTCGAATTCTTTCGAATCCAGATGGAAAACTATTCGCACATTTTTCCTTATAAAATCTCGAAAGGGAACTTCGTTCCACGAGTACAGCACCTTTGACCCGATTTCTGAAAATTTACAACTTGTATTGCTGTGAATTCCGCACTCAAATTTGTGAATTCTTTTTTAGTTTAGTAGTGGTGACACCGGTACAACTAGGAACAAATTATGGCATGCCTGAACGCTGGGCTCATGGAATGAAGTTAGTCATGAATCAAAATCGTAAAATAAATCCGAAATATGCAGGGATAAGTGTGAATAAGTATGAAATAAAAGTCGGCTTGCACTTTTAATGAAAATTTCTAACTGCGAGTTCATTGCGCAATATAGATACTCCAGCAATTTGCGAAGAAATATTTCATCATATTTTATCTCGAGTTTATTCAGTCTGGACAGGGATCTACATATTTACGTTTTCGCTTCCAACACTCCACCGTTCGCCGTGTCAATTCTTTTTTAACTCAAGAATCTGCACCTGCAGAGTGCAGAATTTGATTAGCTTGATTTTCAACATGCAAAAAAAAAACACACTTAAAAATTCAAACCGTAGTAACAAATGAAATATTTGTATTTTCAAAAGATCTTTCGCCTTGACAGAAGGAAAGTTCCGAAGAACGCAATAGCATTACAGTTACAATAAGTCCGAATCTAGAATAAACGGCACACACATGAATGCACTCAAAGCAGCAGCCTCGACTACCCACAATGCTGTGATTTTAATCATTTTAGTAGAAAATACAATTTATTTTCCAGGTAGACTGCTTTCCATGACTTCGACTTTGAAAACCAATATTTCAAAGGAGAATAGGGTTGACTTACTTAACTGGATCGAATGGTACAGAACAGAGTGAAAGCCAAGTCAGCGGTTTTGGTTAACAACTCAGAACTCAATCAGTCTAACCACACATCAACATATCGCCCTATCACCCAGAGAACAAATAAATCCATGATTCAATTCAAGTCCAGAGTTATCTGGCATGAAATGTGGTATTTATTCCATATTTCCTTTGATGGTTTGAACCGTGAAAACTTTTGAAGGTGTACTTTGTGGTGTAAGAGTGAAATTCTAGTACTTAAGGGATGATTCCTTGCTTGACTTGGGCTCCTTGAACAATACGCAATCTAGAAAGGCAAAAGTTGACCTTCAAGACTTTCTTCAAACAGAACTTTGAATACCAATTTCAAGAATTACTTGAAATTCATGCAAAACCCACTCTGAAATCTCTATTTCAATTTATGATTTCAAGGGAGCCGCGAGCGTCGTTGAAACTCTACTCTATTTGAAGGATTCCTTGGATTCAGGTCAAGTTTTGGAATCTAGAATCGGGGGCTGTCTCCGTCAAAGAGCTAAACATTTGACAGGGTATGCGTATGTTCGGGAGAAAGGATTATTTGACGGTAAGCCTAGCCCTAAGCCCGCAGCCTAGGACGTGTGACAATCTCTTATCGCAAATGTCCCAATGCCACATTACATCGTTATAGTAGAGCTTTACAATAATAATTTGCAATTCCACATTATTAAATGTTGCAAGAAATTTCATGATTATTACCGCAACGACCCAGAGAACCATTCCATTTCCAGTGACTGCGGCCAGGGAAATCCCGCCGTAGAATGTTGAAAGCATCACAACAATGCCAAGTGGGACTTGATACAAAACATCGTGATCATCCTCTGGAGCCCAACTCTGCGTCGAATTGGTCGGGTGAACTAACTTTGTTTCTAAAAGTTCACTTATTGAGCTTAATGAATTAGACTCTTGGAAGCCAAACTCACTCGCATTCTCAGAAGTCTCCAACATTGCACGACCACTCACGCTAAGTGATTGAAACATGACCACAGTTACAATTTTATTTAGAACACAAAATAAGATGATGGCAACACATTCGTGACGATTTTGGCAAACACAACCACAGTATTAGTCCAGAAACTTTTATGTCGGAGACATGTGTATGAATTCGTACATGTAATTGTCAATTCTTATCTTTGTTCATTTTCTTTGCTCACACGAGTAGCATTTTGTTCAAAAACAATCACGAATGAATGATGGGGCGGTTGATCGAGGACAAACTTGACAGTTAACAGGCTTTACTATGTAGTCCATAAAATTGTCCACATTTTTAGTCCTAGATGACAAAAGTAAATAGAAGAAATTGAAACTAGGGAAGGAAAGTGGAGAGTAAACTCTTGCGTCTATTTCTTCTTTCCAAACTTTCACCTTTCAAGTGAATGGTTCTAAATGTATGGCAAATAACTTGAGGGAAATTGAAATTTATTAAGCGAGCCAAGTAAACTATAAATTTTTCTCAAACAGTATTTAAAATTGAAATTAGAGAGAAAAGCTTCTTGTTTGTACTTTCTGAGTAAGTTTGGAGTAAAACTGTTTTGTGGGCTGTTTTTCCACAAGACCAGCACAAGTGCTTCGTTTTGGTGAGAATGAAATGAATGACTGAGTGAATTGGACAGAAGAGTGTTTTTGGTGGGTTGGAGGATTCGGTTCAGACTTTCTTTCCTACTTTCTCTGGGAAATCCAGCAGCAAGGCAAAACTGATCTGGGAAATGGAAAGTGAGTAGCGAGCGAGTCGTCGTGGCGTGGCCGCTTTTTCTCAACTAAAAAGCCAAGCTTTGTCGCTGCTCGAAAAGCCGGCGAAATGAAAATTCTGGAAAGAAGTTGGACTTGAATGTGTGCTAGTGGTAGTTGGAATTGTGAGGGAAGTCTGTTCTGGTGGTGTGTCCTCAAAGTGTCTCTCTGGAATCAAAGGAGAAAGTCCTCGGCTGTCGGAACTTATTCGAGCTGTGCTTTAGTGCTTTCGAAGAGGCAATAGGTGAGCACAAATCACTCCACGCAAGTTCGCCCTTGCATAACTCACAAAAAGACTTTCCCTTGGTCGGCCTAGGAACTTGGTAAGGACTCCTAAAGGACTCTTTCTCACTCACTCAACTATCATACTTCCTCCTATCTTCCACCTTAACCATGGACACCACACTGAGATTATCTTTTAAAAAATTCGAGTGTTTGCTTTCTCCTCGGCACACTTTGCATGGGGAGGTGTGTCACCGTGTCCTCTTCACGGCTACGCTTTCAAAAGATCTAAAGATCTGAATCTGGAAGCTGACTGGACCACATACTCAGGCAGTGTCATCCACAAATGATCAACTTTTTACACACGTTCACACGCA
Source organism: Hymenaphorura dentifera (assembly GCA_034699705.1). Lineage (NCBI taxonomy): Eukaryota > Metazoa > Arthropoda > Collembola > Poduromorpha > Onychiuridae > Hymenaphorura > Hymenaphorura dentifera. Next base: position 5,298 of record JAQGCM010001140.1, read on the forward strand.
AACACGCTTACGATGCACAGCGGCATTCGAAAGTAAAACTTTTTGAGTTGAATTGTTTTTATGAGAAAATCCTCCCATAAAATTTTTGTAATAAAATAATATTAAGAATTTGATCCAATGCGTTCAAATCTCAGAAAGGATTCCAGGCATCCAACTGGCTGTCCTTCTGGAATTTACAAAGTACATGTAGGCTGGCTTTAGTGGGAAGTAAAACTGATCCCAGTTTACAGGGCAGTGTTTGTAATACCTGAAAAGAAAATCCCAGGCAAATCTGCTAATAAAATAGCTCGTGTTTCTCAAAGAAATTCAACGTTGGAGATGAGAAAGTTAGCGCTATGTGAACTGGGATTCCCCAGTGCCTTCATTCATCCAATACAACAAAGTCAGAAAGAAAATTTGAAAACTTAATAACGAATATGCTGGTTGAACACGTAAGAAGCGTACTGGAGATTATGTTTGGGATTTAAAGCTGTCTGGATGAGTGATTGATTGGCTGATACCTTATTTATGTGATATTCCCAACCTGTCATGCATCCGATGTAGTACTTAAATGCTAATTGTCTCTCTAATGAAGGAAACGGAAAAGAACTCTAAAAAAATGTGTGTTCAGTTTTTTTTAGATTGGGACCAACATAGCACTGTAGTAATTCTCAAGTAAGAATAAAGGCCGTACGCAATAAACTATAAAAATAATATTAATCTTCAATCGCTTGAATATCTTCGGAAGGGAATTTTCCCTTATCCTTTTTATATGATAAGGATTTGTACCCCAAATACTAGAATATCATTCGGAAATTCAGATTTGAATTAAAGTGTTTGAAAAGGAAAAATTTTGAATTGATAAATTTAATCTTTCTAGTAATATGAGAAGAACATAGTTTTGTAATCCGGCGGGTCTAAAGTATCATTTATTTTGCAATATTTGCTCATGATGGCAGCGCATTTTCTGGTTTAGAAAAAGTCGTGTAAGGCCTTCCAATTAAATTCATACGGATTCTGAGAAGACTAATTTGTGTGGGTGTTGGGTTTACTTCCACGTATCTTGGCCCATAGTTGGTCAGCAACAATTTTCTATTTTATTTTGAGCACGATGATACCTGGAAATCTTTCATCATTCGTGTTTTCGATTTTTTGACTAGGGGTAAGGAGATAAAACATGAAATATTATATTTGGCCAGTGATGCGAATTTTTTTTTACCAATAATCATTAGAGGCGAAGTTGGGAACTTTTCTTTCAACTAGTTCATTTCGCAATTTCACTTTCCTTAGAAAAGCGTGGTGGACGACTTTGATCCCTACCTTCTAGAATAAATCGCATCTGGAACAGAGCGGATTTTACATTTGTACATGTGTATTTCTTCATTCCAGATTATAGACATTTTCTCGTAAATACATTTGGACAAAAGGAATCAATTTGATAAAGGCATGCATGGCAAAAGGCGAGAGTTTGAGTTCAGATGGTAGGTTGCAGCAAATTTTGCCTGCATTGCCAAAACTTGAACAATTTGCATTTGATTGGAAAACTTTGTAAGAGTAATTGACTTAAGAAAACGAAGCATTTACTGGAGGAGGTGGGAAAATTTGGAACATAAGGAACCGGTTTTCCATGTTCCATGTTCACAACTCGGTAGTGCTACTCGCAAAGTATCTTTCTTAAAAATAATTGACAGTGTCCAAAGCGTGTGCAAAATTAATCGATGACTTTGTATTTATGGTTATTCACAGCTCTAGAAAATATGGCGAGCATTATGGGAACTTGACTTCGAACGTCTTTTTTTTATTTGAGTTTCTCACATAGTTTTTGCAACTTCTTTTCTTAGTTCTCAGCCATTTCTCGCTATTGGTTTATTAAATTACGGAAAGTAAGTATTAATATTCTTCAATTCAAAAGATTAGTCAAAATTCATATAAAATGGCTTTAAATCTCCTTTCATAAATAGCGCAGCTTCCTAAAAGGCTGCAGAATTCCAATGTCGTAATTTGAAAAAAGTTTAGAATTTAGTTCAAATTTAGAATTTGCTACCTGGTTTTGAAATTTCAAGTAAAATTTATGTCAATACAAATACATACTATTTTTGTGCTGCTCCGCTCTGTGATTTCTATCTCAGCAACCACTTATTGCCGATGCCTGAAGCATTTTATTTGACATTCAAAAGAACTCAAATTACTCAAAAAAAAATTGTCTATCACTTGTCAGAAGTATTGATTTTGGACGGCGGCACTTCCTCAAGCTTCGTTTCTTCAAATTTTCCATATAATATAGGGTATAATTTTGCTTCCGCTCCGACTAGTTGATTCGATCTCGGTTTTTTGCACTTGGTCCTAAACTTTGTAAACTTTCAATTTCTTTCCTCTCTTGCCTTCAAACTGCATGCATACTGCATAATATTATTTCAGTTCAATTCACTTGTTTGCATAGTAATGCCTAGAATGGAGCTCAGATTAGCCTAATACATTGTATTCAAGTGCGTCTCCGGCAAAATTGTAAATTCATTTCCGTCTTCCATATATCCTTGCAAATATTTACAAAACCAACGTTGCCATCAACGGCAGTATTGGTTACAAAATTGAAAATTTGAACTACACAACTCCACGCTACACCACGATCATGTTAAGAAATAGTAAGGGTTCTTACAGAAGATACTTTATTCTACTTGGACTTGGAGTTGGAGTGCGTCTGACCTTTCGGACTGGTGAAAGCTTTCTTGCAGTTTAAATAATGGGGTTGTTGCGTGTTCCAATGGTTTAGGAAAACCCTTTTGACTTCACGCTAAACCTTTCTTCTTATCCTTCAGAAATCCATTATGGCTTAATTATTGACTATTACTCGTGGTGATATGCGAAGACGTCGGGTGGGGCAACCTTAATTTGGTGCATCCTTTATTATTGAGAGATTTTTCGACAAACCAAAGTTTTTTTCTTTGACTTGAACGCTTTCGTTGGAAAGAGTGGCAGAGTCAAATCTTGTACAATAAGTAGAGAAAGTGTGCCATTAGCTAGTAGGGCTAGTATTTTGTACAAAATACAAAACGTACATCTACCTCCGTTTAGTTTGGATTTAATATTAACGTAGCAGACAAAAAGGGCAAATGTTGCAATACTTTCACTCTCTTAATGGTTTATGCAAACAAGTCTATTTTCCCGAGGGGACGGGAAAGTGCAAGAAAAGCGTGCATATCAACCAGAGTACACTCAAGCACATACATTAAGAGTCTGCGTCTGGCCAGCACTTGACGTTAAAGTACAAAGTCAACAGCTTGGCCAACGCCAACGACAGGACATTTCGACTTTAGTTTCAACTTTTTTGTCTCCTTTCTGTGTACATATTCCAAGCAATTTTAGACTCCAATAAAAAATGAATTTCATATCTTAGGAAATATAATGCAGTGTTGCTTAATTTGTCGTTGGTCATCACTAAAAGTACTATGAAATGCAAAAGTTTACATTTTGTATCCGTGTCCGACTAGCTTTGCTGTCACTCCATTTTCTTTTCTTTAAGAAACTACAAAGAAAAGTACAAACAAATGAGCTGATCTTGAGCTGACAGTCTTCGTCCTTGAAGCAAATCAGAGCACAAAAATAAAGAGAGTATCTGTCAAAGATTTTGCTTTAGAATATTGTGTACCTACGTGAGAAAAGCTGTCTTGTTAGTGTCTTCTGCCTCTAACCAAACCAAACCATATATATTGTCAAAGGAAATGAAATGAGGTTAGGCAATAATATGGCGGTTGCACAACACTGTCTCAAGGGATCCCTGGATCTAAATGTACTAAATTGAACTGAGAGCGAGTCAAGAGGAAATGATTAGTGTGACCCAAACTGCTTTCAAAATATGTTGCCAAAACTTGAAGAAACAAAGACGTGTTCGATAGAGGCATTGGTCTGTTTGCATATAACTCAGGCATTGCCGAGGAATAAAAGTCGGTGTGAAGACGTTCTTCAGTCCTCTAGCTATTCCTTTGGCCCAGACTCAAAGAAAGCAAGTGAGTAAATTGAGACTCGTTTGCTGCTTTCACTATTCGTTTCCCAGTCTAAACGGAAGAGATGACTTGATATAGAAACGACATGGGAAAAACAACAAATTCAAGGCAAGGACCCAGAAGAAGTAAAAGTTGAGTTTTCTAATGGTTCGATGTTTACGGTAAGATAGTGGAAAACTGCACTCAATCTTCAAAACCGATTTCATCTGTTTTCCCACAAACATGTAAATTTAGGAAATAAGTCGTCGCCTGCATTTCACTGATTTTGAACAAGCGAAAACCGAAATGAAAACAACTTGGTTGTATTGCCTGCCATTCCTCATGTTTTTAGAAGACCGAAGCGAATACTCAGAATTTAAATAGACTAGGGATTTTACAATTTATTTGTGTGCAATGTGAAGATCTGCGAAGCAAAGCATGCGGAATACACAAACGGCTCATGAACAATTTTCGCAAGAGCGCAAGAAAACCTCAAGGGTCTCTCTCTGTAAAAAAAGAAGCTTTGTGCAATGATTCAACACGATTCGTCCTACGTGAACAAAAAATGTAATCTAAATTATTCCCGCAACGCTTATGGCTTACGCGGCGGTTGTTCTTATGCTTCGCTTATTTTCTAAGCGATTTCTTATGTGGTGTAGTTGGTAGGAGTGCACGGAGAAAACATTCATACATGTTTTCATCATATCCAATTCGTTATGTAATAATTGAAAATTTGAATACAGAAAAGAACCACAGTTGTATGGAATTAGGTTTGCTTGCAGGATTTGGAAATTCTAGAAATGCTTATTAATAACAGCTCTTACCGTGTGATGACTAGGATAAACCCGTAGACTCACAAAATGTCAAAGTGACACGTGCGGTGAGGGACGAAAGGCTGTTAACAGTTTCGCACAAATTTCGAACCGACTTTGAGGATCTAAGCCGCTACTCAAAAAAAATACAGAACTATAATTGTACGTAAAAAAACTATGTCTTAAGAAGTTGCATTTTGCAGACTTTGATGAACAATGCAGTTGCTCTGATTAGCCAAATTGGTTAAATTGTTTCAATTGACACGTGATAAGTCAGTGTTGCAAGAACCAGGAACGTTTTCCAATTAAGGAACACTTATTGTGTGAGCAAGTTTATTGAAGTGCACTAATGATCCAGCCAAATTACGGGAAAATTGTCAAATTAAAAAGACCAACACCAATCCATTGCTCACTGCTGGCTGTAAGATAAGTGTAACGGATTTACTGTGCCGTACGAGACTTGAAAGATTCGTCCTTGCCAAAAGTCTGTCTTTGCAGAGACCCAATAACACTCACGATAATAGGATTCGCATCCTAAACGTGGTTCTCTAAGATGTGGAATTAAGTGGCGATTAATTTATTTTATTCGTCCAACTGTCGGCTGATCCCGTTCAACTAGTCTGTTAGCATGAATATTTCACGTTAATGAGTTCGTTAAGGCATGTTATGTGGAAACGGCTGGTTTGGTCAATTTAGTCAGAAAGGCTATGAGGTGTTCGCCTCAGCTAGCAAATCAAAGGCTCGCATTTCTGACTCATGATCTAATGATTCTAATGAAATTCAAGAGGCTTCAATTTCATCCTCACGTTCTATCAGATTCTAAACACTACTAGAATATTTCAATTCTGAAAGTGAAGTTTTAGGCTGGTTTCATGTGCAATGTTTACTTTGCCGCAGATCAGACAAGGCCTGAAGGAAATTGAGGACAATAGCAAAATCATTTGCAGAACCATACAGGGTTATATTTTTCAGTGTTCCAGAAGTTACCCTAAGGGACTCATAAAGCACAGAAAGGAAGCAACAATATTTTCATCACGTATTTTATATGTGTTCAAGAAAAAGTTCAATTTCTACATAAATTAATCGGAGTTTACCTTGGTAGTGTGTAAACGATGTAGGACTTGAACAACAAACTAACAGTAGCAGAGTCTGCAGAGTAGCACAGCCTGAAATGAAAGTTAAATTGAATCTGCAAGACGTAAACTTTATGCTTTTCGATCTCGTTCTTTCCTTCAGCTTTCTCCACCTATTTCCAACGGCATCTTATTTTTTGTTTCCTTCATTCTATTTGTAGTTACCTCAGCTCTCAGCTCTGTTGTGTTTCATATTTGGCACGGCTCCACGGCCTCGTTAACCTAACTTTCAACACCAGTTTTAGAACGTCGAGACTGTGTGAATCTAAGATTTCCATCTTCTCTCAACTTCTCTGAGATTTTGAGTACTTTCAAATTCAAATGTTGATTTTCGATAATGTGAAATAAATAACTCAATCTAATCGTGAGTGGTAATTGTTCGAAGCCTTCTAAGTGGTCTAGCCACTACACTACAATGCCACAACAAATTGATCAAAGCCAAACATGTTTTTGCTTTCCAGACAAAGACAATTACACCTAAATGCTAGTCTTAGAATGTCTGAACACTTAAGGTTTCGAATAATTATCACTCACGATTAGATTGAGTTGTTTAACTAACATTAGCCAAATTCAGTATTTGAATCGAAAATCAGTATTTGATTAAACTTAATTGTCATTCATTCAAATGCATAAACACATTTTTCTTTGACCAATTTGTTGTAGTATTGTACCTCGCACGCGACGATATCGATTCTGAGAATAGCCGAGGTTGGGTTAAACACATTTAAATTGAATGGGTTTAGCAACGAATGAGGAAACCTTGACTTGGAATGAGCCTGACACTTTATATTTATGAAACCTGATTGTATTTGTTTTGTTCAGATCTTGAGCTTCACATGCGGTTAACTTAAAGTTATGGTTCTTGGTCGCGTGTTTATATTTATTTCTCGTATCTTATTATTATTTGCTGGTTGAAATTTTGTAACAGAAATGCACATCCCATCTTCTTCCCTCCCATGAACGCGAGCGGATCAATATTAGAGCATTTATACGTGTGTACCAGACAAACTCCGACTACATTTTATTTGTGGAGAAAGCTTACTCTATTTTCATGCTTTGTAGCAAAATGTCAATCTCTGGTTGAGACTGACGTTTAGTTTCCATTCTCCCGTCACACTGTTTGCTTTCTCCATTGTCATTCTGGGAGTGGAAACGGTACATGCAATAATGCAACATGCAAACTCAGCAAACAGACGAGCAGTCAGGTATCCCAGGCTCATTCTGTAGATATTCTGGCTCCTCAGAAGCTTGGAAGGGTTTTTGGGTTCCTGAATTGATTGACGGGGAAAACAATGGATGGAATCGGATTACAAGTACTTTAAATAATTTCCTCTACAAACGAATATACCGAATCTAATGAGCTTAATGGAGAGATTGTGTACTCTAGATTTGTTCATTCCGCTGCAAGAGCAGAATGCAGAAATGTGTATGCCCGAAGTCTAGTTGGAGGGGGTTTTCTGGTTTGGGTTCACCACATTCAGGAATAGAATTCTGTCGGTAATACGTAACATTGTGTTTGATCTCGTACAAAGTAGACAATTCAACTCAATTCATCAACAAAGTGTAGGAATATAGGTCGCGTTCAGAAACACTTCGTCCTGACCTTATGTGAATTTTATAATTACGAAGAGAGATTGAAAACCCACGTACGTGCAGCACAATTTATTTTGATTTAGTTCTATAATTTACAATATCATTATTGTAAAATATACTTAAAGTCGACCACAAGTTGATTTTAACCGCTCAAACTCAAACCAGTGGATTGAAATGAGTGAAAAGTACAACCTTGATGTTATACTTGTAGGAACTAGGAACTATAAAGTCCACAATGACCTGGAAGAGGAAGCTCAAATAGTTTAGAAACGTTGCAAATTGCGAATTACACCAAATTAATAAATGAACCGCGAGTAATCAGATTAGTGAACCAATTCATGCTAAAAGTTGTGTTTTTTTGCCCTTCTTGTTCTGAACCAGGCAACGCCGTTGAACCAACTCAATGTGTTCGGACTTAGTTTGCTCAAAGGAAACGTAACTCAAAAGTACTCGAGGCTTCGAATTTGGTGTATATATTGTGACTGCAATAAGATGTTCGGTGGAAAAGAAATGCTAAATCCCGGATTACTTTCAAACGTAATTCCCAATTTTTCCAACCTTTTTACAAAAGTAGGTTGGTTGTAATCGTAACTGAAAGGAAGAAATACGGCTATTATTGTATTTTTAGACGTCCAATTAAGTAAAGCCTCTAAGATCTACCTCAAATCAAGAAAGCAAATCCTACTCAATATCTACACACAAAAAATTATAATATAAATTATTACATCAAGAAAACAACAAAGCGTAGGTGTGGCCTGGCAGTATGGAGGTCATGATTCACTTATATGCCGACAATTATAATAGTACGATTCAATTTAGTTAGTCTATCTGACTGACTACAACGTTCATCTCTTGAACTAGCACAGCCGTAGCATATCACAAGAAACTGCATTGCAAATGTATAACCAATTTCGAAGGAAATGCTATAGTCCGGCAAGTCAAATAAATTGGGTTAGATGGAAATCGAATGACACTGAATGGGCGTAAAGAAGGACTCAGATAATTCCAATCTGAGTGTAATCAGATATTAAGTCATTTTTAAGCATTTAAGTCTAATATTTGGAACAAGCGACGAGGCCAAAATTCATTCCTTGGACAATAAATGTAAGGTGAAATCAATACATCTCACTAGTAAAACCTATAATCATGTAAGTTGGTCTTGGAAAACTAAATAATATATGCGTAGCTCTAGCTGAACTGACTCACAAATATTTATAACAAAATCCTTGAAATTCCATTTCCAGTTCAAAATTGTCAGGAGCACATTCTAGAATTTTACCAGATGGTAGAGGTCTCTTAAAAGCCGTCGTAGCAAAACATTTCAACTACTACGTTGAATTCCAATTCAAAAAAATATTACACCGAATTGGCCCACGAGTTACCCAACAACCTAGCCTAATATCCACGCAATTGTTTTAAAAATACATAATACTTGTAGCGTGTAGCAATATTTTCCATGAATTGGGAAGAAAGCAATCTGAAGGTGAATCTGACAGAAAAAGTAGTTTGAACTTTGAAGAGTACCTGAGCTTTACACCTGTGCGAAGCGAAGCCCTATGAATTGGTTTGAGTTTTTTCTTTCGAGAAAAAAACATAACGGCTGTAACTTTCTCCGAATCCGAGTACTCAAATCTGCTTGAAATTAAAACGCAAAAAATGACTCGCTTAGACACTTTTTTTTTTGCAAACATTGATTTGTTTTGAAACCCAAGCCTACAGCAGGTACCGTTGAAACCAGAGATCTTCAAACGAAAAAATATAAGCACCGCGCTTACCGCGGCCAAAATTTCAAGGCACAAAGTTTTTAATTCTAAATTTGAGAATAGAATTTTACAAAAGGCCAAATAAATTGTGGAAGCAAAATATTTTTATGAAGACTATTTTATTTGGGCTATATATTTATTGAAGCAGCTGCTGATGGCGCCTGTTATTTTAGATGAAAGTTGGACTGCATTTGTTGTGCAATTGTTGTAAATCATTCTTCCGTGAAGTACTTTCCGCTCCAAATATAATGTAAAATATGTTTTTAGACTCAACCAAAAACCGAACACCACCATCGACCACCGTCACCAGCAGTGTAGTGACTACTACAGAGAATTTCATTCTCCCATATTACATCTGTCTTTCAAGCTAGCAGAAATCGGATCAAGTTGAACCAAGCAAACACAATCAAAACTAAACATGTGCCAGTCTTTTAAGGCGGATCAACTAGGACTACTACTCCGTAGTACTACTCTGTCAACTAGTAAACTGAACCTACGCTAGTCTCTTTCTAGATTTCCGTTCCTTTGTAGTTTAATATTTCATAAATTTATTATTAAGACTTCCTTCATCCATCCTTTCTCCGCTCAGAATCCTGTCCATACTGTGCCGACTAGTTAAAGGAAACCAAATAAGAAATCTGGAAATCCAAAATAAATGCCTGGCATCGCCTTGATTAAATTAATGACGAGGTGGAGGTGGTTTAGTTAACTTTCTCAAACTTTAGCTTTGGATGAATGCTTTCTTTTGAGATAACGGAAAGAATGTTACGTGATGCTTACGCCCACAATAACCACAAATTTGATACACATGGCAAAACTTCCGCGGTGTGGTGTCCTGAACAATGTTAGGCAGGCGGGTATCACCGTTGATGTCGTCTTGGAACGTCGAAGGCGTGACAACAAAAGCATTAAATTCACACGACTGGGTTTTGCTCTCACCACGTCCTTCCTAGCCTAATTGAAAGTCAGCCCAGGCATCCGTGTCACGTCGTCCCTCTAAACCAAACCAACTCAAAGATTTATGTGGAATATAATGAAACCAAAACGTGAAAAGGAGTAAGTGTCACAATTCCGTGGAAGCAAATAATATATTATAATTCGTAATTGATTTCTCCTGCCTCCGTTAGTGAGAGTAAAAGTCTCGGCCTCAGCATCGCATCTTTTACAAAAGGTGTCCTCACTATTTATGTCCTTTGCACTCTGCATTGACCCAACTAAACTTTCTGAATAAACTTAGCCTAGTTTCAGAAGGCCATCATTTGAATAGAAACTGCAATTATTTGGGAGCTCTTGATGTCAAAAGTTTGATATTTTTCATTAGGACAAAGTTATCATTCGTAACGAGGCCTAAAAGTATCAAAAATGGACGCCAATTATAAAAGTGTGGAGAAAACTTGGGTTTAAGGTTTAAAATCAAGTGTCTCCTCAAATCAACTCCAAAGAGACAACTGTCAGGGTCGGCAAAGTAGCGGCAATGAAAATGAGATTAATCTTCTTGGTTCAAGTTTAGCCTTCATTCAAACTTAATTAGAGAAGAGTTTGTGCAAATTTACACTTTGAGCATGAAAAAATTAGTTTGAAATTATAATGATAGAATGTTAGCCTCCGTCAAATAAAATATAAGGCATGGGGATTTGAGTTAATGAGACTCTCATATCTAAATGAATCGCACATTTTCCGGAGTTTTTTCTCGCTCATTTTCCCGTTCCTTTTGAACGTCGTCTCTCAATCGATACGGGACACTATTTTTGCTCTACCTCCCCATCAAGATAAATCTCAAAGTTAATTTCCTCAACTTGAGAATGCAGTGTTAAACCTAAACCTATAAAGTACGAGTACAAACAGCGGAACGGCGAAAGCAAGCAGGACTCAAAGCTAAACTGTTTAACCACGAGAAGATTTACGGGTGTTTGACTTGAGAATAATGTAAACCTATCGGTAGAACCAGCCGTTTATCTTCTGGAATCTTCTAGAAAGTAATTAATCAAAAGGCTCGTACAAAGAAAACGTTCGCAAACAAAATGTTCAGTCATAACTATGTTTCAACAACGAACGCTTTTACTCAATTTAGTTGTCTTCGCATCTTCTTCTTGCTACTTCCTTCAATACCGTGGGACATTAATAATTTCTCAATCTGTTCCAAGCATTTGGAGCAAGTCTAGTGGGCAGGGAAGGAACAAACATCGATGACTAAGTGTGCAAACACCCTTCTCATCACCTTGCAAATAGGTAAAGATATTTAACTCAATTGAGCTCAATTATGATTAGTGAGAGAGTATAGTTGAGGCGAAAGTAATTGAAAAAGCAGTCAACAAGTTTAGGACAGAGATAATTTGTGTGCATCAAACTTTCTTAGCTCACAAAGGGGAAGTAAGTGAATTATGTGGAGAAAGGCAATCAATTGAATTACAATGGTGAAAGTCGGGAAATGACCTTTACAACCTTGGCTCCATTTCTGCTATTGTACTTGAAGACGCAAAGCCAAATTTGGGAGCTCATTATTCTTGTAGTTTCAGAGTTTTGGACCTATTCGCAAGCGTGATATTATTAGTGAGAAATATTTTGCTTTGCAGCAGCTAGA
>JAQGCM010001141.1:0-17136 GCA_034699705.1 Hymenaphorura dentifera
TGCCAGCTTGAAAGCTCTGACTCTGACGTTGATGATTTTTGTTACTGCCAACCAAGTTGCACGCAACATTTGTAAAAGCTGTATTTTTTTTATTTCATGCCAACGAGAAGTCATACTGGTTTCAGAAAATGTTCAGGACTTATGCCTCGTTTATAGTCGTCACTTCACTTTCACCTGTTGACAAAATTAACATTGATCTTATGGACCAAACATAACGCAGAAATTGCCTAGCTACCATTACAACCAACGTTAATTCACGAGTGAAAGTGAGAGTGACCAGGCATTACGATGCGTAGTCTACTGCTAACAAATTGCGTTTGAATCATACATTTTTTTAGTAGATTGATTATGAATGCGGGTTTGCGACCAGAAGTACAGGTATGCTCACGGAAAGAAGTCTAATAAATACATATGCAACTCCGTCCTGTACATTGTGTGGCCAGATATCTCATAATTTCTTATATCGATATTTATTATTGGTTATTGTATTTTCTCGGCTTCATTGTTTGATTCAAAGAGCGTAATTAGTTTGTCTAGCTTGATTCTTTGTGATTCTATTTCCATGAATAAGTCGTTAATGTTACTTTGGATATGTGCAATTCCTTTAACGTCCGCCTTTCCCGTTGGACCAGCTGGTTGGTTGTCCGACTGGAAATTGTTCTTGATGCCTCTGACGTCGGTGTACCGTTTTATTCCCAAACCAATACTGTCAAGGTTATCAGATTCGAAATCGAACACCTGCAAAAATTCATGGCTTTAAAAACGTCTGCTCAGTGCTCACTGCAGCATGCTTTGTGAATTGAATTATCGGGTAGAGAAATTGGTTGTATTGTATGCTCATTGGACTACCACATACCACGTTGACTTCTGCAGCTGTTAGAAATATTTTGAGTGCGTGGTCATTACTCGTAATCACATTTCTTCCATCGTCGTCCAACGTTTTTTCTGGAAGTTCTTCTTCACACATATACGAGAAGCATTTGTTGTACATCCATCTCAAAATATAGTAGGTGTGACAAATGGCAATTAAGGGAGGTGGTAGTATCGGTTTTTGCTCAAATTCCATCACAAATGTAAAGCGTTGAAACATCCACAGCTGACATAATGATAAAAAGTTTCCTAAAATCGTACCTATTTTTGAGCTAAAAATTGAATAGACGTTACCTCGAGGGCAATAGCATCAACTTCAGCATAAATCCCATTGAAGACTGCTATGAGGACATTAACAATCAAAATATTTGCAACCATCATGTATATGATCCAAGTGAGTGGAATGATCCACATTCCAACTGGACAAACTTTCTGCCCTTCTTCTCCGCATTGCGGACTCAGCTCATCCGCGTCCACTTCGCCAAATAACATCACATAGCTAATTATTAAAACAAAACGCTAGTTTGCTACAAATGAATAATCGAAACTGAAAAAAATATGATGAGTTCGTCTTAACGGTTCAAGCAAGGCTTCGGCCATGTTTCTCCAGCTTGGATTCTCGTCAGGAAATCGGATTGATTCCTGAATTTCGAATGATTTCGCTTAATTTAATGGACGTAGAATATAGTAAATCTATAGTTTCTTTATTGAAAAGTAAATTTACCCGTGCAATTCCGAACGCAATCAGAACCACAACAATGATCATCGCGAAGTATGCCTGCGCATGGAAGAAACACGTTATAGAGTGAGACAATCGTATTTTTGGATTTTGCTGGAACTAACCATGTGTTTCAGCATTCTGGACATCATTACGATTTTGGGTCCAACAAATTTATGTACACCTGAATTAATTAACCATCTACACAAGGAAGAAATACATCATAAACTTTCGCAAACTGCGAGCCTTACCCATATATTTATAAAGTCTCAGATTCCAATAGATGCTTGATACTCTATACAACAGAAATCCATAGTTGAAAAAGTCTTCATGTACATGATTTTGAAATCGTAGCGTTACGCCAATCATGAAGAAAACGATAACGGAGAAGTCAGAAATCATCCAAATATTTGTTCGAAACTCTTGCCATTTTAATGACAAGTTGTACGCATCAATATTGACGAATTCTCGGATAGAATCGCACCCAAGAGTGGCCAAATATGTTATTACGTATATTTCAACTTGTCCAGCTCTCTCTCGGTCTTGTGGTATCAGAATTACATAGCCCAAGCAGCAAGCAAAAATGACATAAGCCAGCTATTAAAAATCGCATAAGCTTGAGAAACTAAAGAAGCGAATTCCGATCCCAGTTTACAAAACATACCATGTGTCTGTAAAAGTTGGTAACAGGAGCGTTTTGGAATTCCCAGAATTTTTTCCAAGGTTTTAAATCTTGTCTAGTGGTAACGTAACTTGACTGTTGCTCAAAACTTGGATGAACGGGTTTCCTCATATGCACAGGTTGTTCATTATCATAGTTCCAAATTTCAGACGCGTTCTGTTAAAAAATGTCATACACTCGTATAAAGTAGAATATACTTCCTGACCGCAAATTGAAAAATCCAAGTTGAGCTAGAATTTAGCAATGCCTTCAATTCGACAGTGCTCAAAATAAAAGCAGGCTTTCTGGAAAAATTTATACATTTCACAATTTTTGCCTATGTTTTTGGACGGATTTCGCTGAAAAAGCCGCTGGAGAAAGTGGAGAAAGTCTGCACAAGTTCTGTGCTCTGTCCCAATCAATCTTCTTAGGATCATAACATAAACATCAAATACATTATTTCGAAACAATAATAACAATCTAATCAAACGCAGATCATCTAGTCTGATCTAGTAATCCTTAATTTCAAGCACGAGTGTTCATGACCATTTTGGCTTACAGAAAGGAAGTGGAAGGGAAGTGAAGTGGGACAAGATCATGGTATCAAAATACTTTTTGAAAGAAAAGAAGTTTATCGAACTTATTCGAAGAATTAGAAATTATAACACTTCAGCAGGGAATGCAAGAAGTTTCAGAACTCAGCAAAATCAGTTGATAAACATAGCCAAAAATGACATATCATTTTACGATAAAGCTTGAGAATCTCCAGCTTTGTAGAATTGAAGTAATAATTTACTTTGTCCATGATAGTAACATGGTGATTGCGATGCTCCCTTCTCTTGGCTTTCATTGGCTGGGATGACATGGCTCTGCCGGACGTTGGTGACTCAAGCATTACCTCTGCTCCCTCATCGACATGTACGACCCCAGGATAATTATTCATGTGTTCTCTAAATCCTACGTATTAGTTAATGGAATGGAGCTTCTAAACATTAGTGAGCGTAAACTCTAAGCTAGTTTAGCTTTATTAAATAGTACTTTGGTGACTTTTAGTGTCGTGTTTCTTCTTATGGTTCTTGAAAATCGAACTGGAAAATGATCCTCGAGATCTTGTATAAGTTCGCAGTGATTCAGAATCCACCAAATACTCATCATGAGTGAGACTGTTGTATACCAAGTTTCCGTGAAGATGCCGTTCTTGGTGAGGTAGTAATTTCAATTCATCCCGTGTTTTGTATTCCCAACAAAGCGCCATCGGTGGACACACTATTCCTAGGACAATCTTAAGAATTTCAAGACAGTCACATCAATTGTAATTTGTAGTTTATGCCATTCAAGCTGGATGAGTTATTGCAGGATAAGTCTGACACCTTTGCTGTCGCATGTCTTCTTAAATTTAGAGCACCCATCCATAAATCTGCAAGGAGCATTTGGCAGCAAGGGTGTCCCAAAAGTGTCCTGTGGTTAGACATCACTCCTAAAGTTAGACATGTCTGGCCACTCCAATGCTCTAGTTCCATCGTTAAGAGCTGCCTTGCCATTTTTGCGTCCGACTTAAAACACAAGTCCAGAAGCTCCAGGCTTAGATTCTCCCATTCTTCAGAATAAATACGAAATTCTGCAGCCATGTTCGTTTCTATTTTCTCCGCTGTTTCTAATTCATTCGCGAGGTATTTGTTCAGCTTTACAGCAACAAGGGCTTTTGCAAGCGCTCCAGGTCCATGACCCCAAAGTAACAGAGCCATGCTATGTCTTTTCGTTAGGACGGCCCAAACCTATTCGAAAATGATTATGAATTTAGCACCAATTGTAACTGTAACTGCTTAGAAATATTAGAAAAAAGAAATATACAAATAAATCGTCGAAAGGTTGAGGAAAGCCAAGACTGGTGGCATTATCATCTGGTTCAATATCGCCGTCCTTCGTTTGTTGCGATATCTTTATTCCAATGTACTTTGATTTGTAAATATGACCCATCATATGACTCATGGCTATGCCCTATTACAATTTGTGAATTTTGATCATTGCAAGATTGCAACCGAATTTCAAGCATTTTCCAGATTTGCTTGCATTCTTACGATATCATGCAGCGTCAAGTTTCGGTCGTACATTGGTTTTGACCCTGCAAACTTTTTTTGGGTTGCTCGAATTTTAGCGAGTTCATAAAGTAAGCTTCGCATTGGTTTCGAATGTGTTCTCTCCTAAGAATAAATAAATTCATAAAGTTAAACAGACATACTAATGATTAGCAAACAAATTCCAATTACATCAAACGTTCTGATCAAAACAAGAAATTAGTCATGTTCTGTTATTCGTAGCTGTACCTTATCTAACGATCTAATTTATGCTTGTCAAAATTCGAATATAGCTACGACGTCTGGAAGTTTTAGTTATTGAATTGGATGCATCAAATACGATAAATTACTAATTTGATTGGTTAGCATAAAACTTCAGAGATAATCCGAATTGGAATTAGTTCAGCAAAGTGCTCCGATATCAGTTTGTTTAACGCTCATGCTGTACTGGAAATTATTTACCATGCTGTATAACGCTTCTAGTCTGGCAGGCGTAAGAAACGTTTGTAGGTTTAGACCGTGTTCCAACAACAAATACACAAATTCAAGTCGGTCAGACACAAGAGCTTCCATCATTGCAATTTCCAAGTGTTCTAGAGAACAAAAGTTTGTATAAGCAACTAGCACACATTTAGCAACTTATTTATTACTAAGGATTTGCGCAATCAGCTACTAGTAGTAGCATATCTGGAAATAATCAAAGCCGTAAGCCTAAAAAGATTGGATTGATTCCACAATTGCATATAGCATTCAATTTCCAACCTTTGGACCAATCTTTTCCATAGATAAACACTTCATTGGTGGCAATGTCCACCCTGTCCCACACCAAAGTCAAGCTGAGTTGCTGGAAAAGTGTCCAGTGTTGGGACCGGAATATTGAGGCCAACAAAATCACGTCAAAATCTTCTTCCTCAGAAGAACTCGGACTGTAAACCGTTATCTACAAAATGCAAAGTTTCGCAAATCCAACTATTGATTACATTTTTTCAAATTTTCAAAACTGCTAAATAGCTATCTGCACAACAGTGATATCAAATGGGTAATGTGACGACGAATATTCAAAATAAACATTGATATTCGATACAAAAATGACGAACCAGATTTCGTTTGCTCACTATCCGTTTGACTTCGTTGAAGAGAATACCACATTGGCTTTGCTTAATGTTGTAAAGTTTGACCATCCAAGCAAAAATCTCATCCTGAATGTTTTCTAATTGTGAACCCGAATTGAGTCTTTTAAGCACTAGTGCAATCAAGTCTGCAATTTTAATAAAAATATATTGGTTTTTAAAATTATTTTACATGTGATAATCCCGAACTATCTAAAACGTTATAATTAAAGACTCGGGACTCGGACCCACCTGCAGTTTTGCCCGTTCCAGAAAAAATGACAACAGGAACTGGAGGTTCATCGTATAAATAGTCGCCAATATTTCTGAGCGTAAAACAACCACCCTCCACAACGACGCAAACAATTGGAGTATCGCAACCACGGTCTGTTGCAAATTATAAACTGAAAATAGCATTCTATATAACGTTTAAAAGCAAACGTGTAGTTACAAAATTATTCATAAACTATATTTCAACATACTCGGACTCGTCGGATAGGATGAAATGCATTTTTCAAATCTTTTACGAAAAAATGACTCTCCACCCAATTTTCCGACAGAACCATTGTCTACTAGTAAAAAGTTGGAATGTCTTGGATTCAGGAGTAAATATTTGGAAGCGACCTGCTCCATAACGTTGTAGGTCTTTTCCTTGTTGTGACCCAGCAAAACGTTTCTGTTTTCTACGACACCCCAAGGGGCAATGCCCAAACTTATAACACGCCCTCGTTTTAAACCAGTAACTCGATCACTGGCAAGAGCAGCACCGACATGTCGTGCAGCGCCTGCAATTTGCAATTTCTTAATTATCCAAAGTTTTCTACTAAAAATATTCTGATGGCAGGTTGGCTGAGAAAAGTAAAATTTTATTTTCCTTTGTTCAATCCGTTTGATAAAATCCAAGCTCCGGTCGTTCGAGCAGCTTTAACAAGTCCTCTCTGCAGAAGCTTGCCTAGTCTGGGTGGAATTTCAAAATTGCTGTTTCCACCTCGAACAGTTATCACCAATTTAGGCATCGGGATTCCCCAAACGAGAGTCATCAATTGAACCACTAGTTCCGGATTTGTATCGTAAGATAACCGGACATACTAAAATTCACCAAAATGAAGTATGAACCAGACACAATAGATGGATGGATTTTGTAATCTATTTATAATTGCCAATAATGAATTCGGTTAAGTAATGAAATACATGAGATTTGTTGGGATAATGTTCTCCTTCAAAGACCATTGTGCCGTACGCGTCTGTAGGAGAAGCCCGAGTATGAACTGAAGGTATCCAAGTTGTCTGATCATGATGACGCTGAGCCAGGTCGCTAAGTCAGATATATTCTTGTCAGCAAAATCAAATTAACAATTTAAAAAAAAAGTTAGCACCTGTGCTCAGACTTTCCTCTGCCGCACTGGCACATGGCCTCGTCCAATTCATCCGGGATAAAAAGAACGCATTCTCGCTTCCTTAAGTTTAGTTCAATCCATTTTGGAGGAAGCTAATTAAGCGTAGAAAATTACATCGTTGGACACCATTGTAATTGTATTGGATCGACTTTATTAAAACAATTTATTAAGCTTATTGGTAAGAACTCTAATGTCAACCCCAAAACGGCTCACAAAAATAAAACATTGAAATGAAAATGTAGTGAACTTACCCGAATTTCTGAACTCGCCATGAATGACTTCGATTAAAAGTGAGAGCAAGCGAAAAGTTAAATGTTTGAGGGGGGGGGGCGGAGTGGAGGTTCGATTTGTAAACAACTTCATTTGTTTGTGTCATGTCCGAAAGATCCTGATGTTGATAAAATATTTTATCATCAAAGTGATGACCCAACAACCAATCCGATTACAATCAAATTAAAACCATTTTTTTCGAAATTCTTTTGGTTTGATCCTTCAAATTAATGAAACGGGTCGTTGGTTGTGAAATTATATGAACGCGTAATCAGAGTAAAGAATTGTTGTTGGCGACCAACATAAGTTTCAAAGAATGTCGAATTTAGTATTTGCCTTACGAAAAACGGGAACCGGATAAAATAATTAAAATGCAAAATTATGTTCATGAGATCTTAAAAGCGATTTGTGAGTGAGCTCAACAAATTTCTAATGGGATTTGACCTATTTGGAAATTCCAGCAGATCGAAACACTCCATGTTTACAAATCGGATTTAAGATCTCATGAACAGCTTATTTTCATGTGTTAATTTGTTTTCGACTCAGGTTACTCGTAAGTTGAGCAATATAAGTATTCGTGCAAAATGAACCAAAAGTACTATCTTTCATGTATCATTTATTCCAACACAAATGCCTGCACTCCCAGATAAATTTACTGGGAATTATTATAATGCGTAGTGTTAAAGCGTGCACAGTAGAATGTTGATAAGTTGACTGAGGTTGCTTGTGAAAATCAGAAGTTTTTTTGCTTTCGCGATTTTCTACAGCTAGTTTTAGTTTGGATTTGGAATAGGTTTACTAACGGGAATTGTTTATAAAAACTAAACTAAACGTCAAAAACAATAATTATTAACTTAATTAATAAACAAGCACGACTGCCGACTGCCGAGTGAAGCTTCCCAACCGAACCTTCAGGTACAAATGCGTCTTATGACTATGTATATTAACAATATTGATATACTATCTGTATTCTCTGAATATATGATTTGATTAAACCCCATTTGACGAGAATCTTTTAGAATTCTTAAACTTTCCAATAATATTACAGATTTTCAGTGCAGGCCCTAATTTTAGGCCCATGTAGTTCATCATCATATCCGAGTTTAGTAGGATCATTGCTTTGCCGTCGATTTCCTACAAAAAAAACAGCAAATTAAATGAGATGAGCCTTTTGCGAAGATTTTTAGTTTATGATTGGAGTGCAATTGAAAACGGCCAAGTGAATCAAGCAACTGCAACTGGTTCAACTTACATGTCGTCGAAAGCTGTCTGCGTGGACTGCCATATTCGCATCTTTATCCACAATATATCGGATAACTTCTTCGACGCTCCATTCTGATGGGTCCAATCTTCCTTGACCATTTGTCTGAACAGCTTTCTTGGAAATAGGAGCCTTTGGTTCTGACTTGTTTGCAAAATTCAGGATTTGCTCTTTCACAAGATGATCTTCGGAATGGTTGGGAGGATCAAGCACAATCTGGATTTCCGCTATTTCTTGTTTCGGCGTGATTGGAGTGTTTATCTGTGCCATAACTTTGTTTTCTTGGGACGCCTCAACAGGTTTCGTGACAGCCAGTGGCTCTGATTCAGTCCTCCTTTCGACTTTTTCAGGTTGGTCAGAACTACTTCTTACTTCAGTAACTGAGTTTTGCTCCTCTTCTATGGCGCTACACATTTTGCATTCCCCAACTCCAATCAACCTAACGCAGCTCCCCGCCCGTTTCAGGAAAAACTGCATTTGATTCCAGAATTCCTCAACTGTTTCGATAGCCTTCAACTTCAGGCGAAGTTTGCCTGCTACCACTGCCTTCGCATTGCCTTGTGGCACCAACTGAGAAATAGCTTTATGGTCACTAGAACAATCCAACAATAACTGCATCACAATGTTGAACATATCGCTTGGAGAACCGGGGCCATAAGTTGTGCTCAGATCAGATATCTTCTGAAAATCGAAGTGGGACCCCAGGCGGCATGATTTATTTATGTTGACGGTAACAGCTGAATGTTCTTTGGATTTACTCGTTTTTATAGTAGCTAAAGGTGGGCCCTTCTGACCTGTAAAATTTAGAAATTATTGCATTAAAATTGCAGATGACATTGAAGAGATTGAATTGGTTTCATGTTTGTATTGCACCAACCTGGTGGCTGAAGTGGATGACCACTTTGTGAGCACCACCCTACCGGAAAGATATCACGCGAGTCAAACTTTGTCCAATAGTCAAATGCTCCTCGCCAACCGTCAAATGTGACATGGATCATTTCCCCTTTTATAGCTCCTTGAAAATAACAAAGAACGCAACATTTAATTAATAAGCTCTGCCCAGTATGAAAATTATTCGGCAAGCCCAGCGGACTTGTGCTTATATTTTCCTTATTCCCACTCACCAACAGTTGCAGTGCAGATCAAGTGAGGATTCTTTCTGTCCACGGCCTCCAATTTCATACCGGGCTTAAAATAGTTTCCTTTCGGACACGATGGACTGTTCTTGAAACATTTAGCTGGAGCCATCACTGCTCCATTGACAGTTTTCAAAAGGAATTGTGGCCAAAAGGAAGCATTCATGCGAAACCCTAGCGGCGGTTGCAGCATTCCACCGTTCTCTTCACAATGACCGATTGGGTTAATTTCTGAGGAATCCACAAGTTGCCAAAAGTCATTCGAATTATCGGATCCATCTAGTCTAAGGCGGAGTCTTGGACCGATCGAACTGATGACAGTTGCTATACACGTTGAGGTTTTATTTCGAGGATCCACCGCTTCCAGTTTCATGTTCACTTTGAATTCATTTGCTGGAGGAGTAATGTGCTGAAAATATAATATTTCTAATAAAGTCCACGCGTACAGAACTAATTTGACAAATAAGACCCTAGTCCAGAGCGCGAACCGACAATCGGAAATCGCATTACTTCTACTTGTTAACAATAGAATATATCTCCTTTAACACGACTTACCTGTTGAAAACAATTAGCAGGTGCGGCATTAGCTGCGTTCTCACGAATGTACTCTTCCCAATTGAACCCGGAATTATTCACATCTGTAGCGAAATTTCCTGGACTACAGGGAAATTTTAGGGCATTCTTCCTAGCTAAGGTCTCACTTGGTCTGTCTCCGTTGTTCATCAACAAGCTTGGCGACAGTAAGGATCCCGAATTTGTCTTTTGTTGTTCTTTCGCTTGAAACCTTGCCCTGCAGTCTGTACTGCAAAACTCCTTCGGGGGATTCGCAGAACCTTCAACACGTATCGGTACCCCTCTGAGAGCATTGTCACAGAATGCACATGCACCCTGGAACAACAAAATCAGATAATTCATAATTAGAATTGCACTTTCAAAACATTTAATTTAGATTTCGCAAATTAGAATTTGAAGGTAGCAATAAGCAACCCTGCGGCGCATTCCATTAACACCGGCACAATTCGCAATTGACATTTGTCAGCACTCCACACTAATGAACGCGAGAAAAACGAATCCAAAATTACCTTATGATACGCTTTCCTGAATTCTGCTAGGCAAATTTCTGTACAAAATTCTTTTTTCCCATGCTGAGTGGGGAGAACATATTTTAAACTTTGTTTTGCTTTTCGACACCAAACACAAGTCAATTTGTTCCCTGCGGAGTCCAATTTGGGTACTTTGGGAAGTCTCGCAGAGTCCACCATCGTACTCGTCATTCCAATCACAATATATTAACACCAACTGAAAATTCCGTTCCCTGGTCCAGTCTTAAACTCGTTTAACTTAAACATAAATTAATTGTGATCCAATTTTGTCATAAAACCAAAAATTGTCTAAGACGTCACCGCACCGTCACGACGTCCGTCCAGTCAGAGTTGACGATTGGTTGGGATTGCGTCTACTCGTCCAGCAGTGTGTTCTGTGTTGTAGTTTGTCTCTAGAACGTACAGGAACCAGCATCGGATCGGACCAAGTGATTAATCAGGAGGAGTTTGGGATGCGAATGCAATGCGATGCAATGCAAGCGACTCAGGCAACTCAAACTACACGAATGCGAATGACTCAAATAAAAGGCCAGAAACGATTCAATCTCATTCAAAATGCTGACAAATACTGAAATTATGCTCTGCTCTGCTCCAATGCTACAACCAGGACCCGGGACGGGACCCGGGTAAATATCACAAACTCTCACTTTGACAACACAGCCAACACCAAATTCCCTCATAAGCTACATTTACATACACAAATTCCTGCGTTGCAAAATAGGCGCGTTCATCAAACCCCAAGACCCCAACTTGCACCATTTGCTCAGCATTAGCAACAGATAAAAGGAAATGTGAATTAAAATGAGATTATTTCCAGAAATTGAAAACTTCATCAATTAGGAAGTAATGACTATTCATATTAGAGGCCAAAAAATTGAGGCAAAGGACAATGGGTTGACGTTTTGCATGAAAGATGCTGGCCACCGCACCGTGTCAAAGACCCATCGGGTCATCCGATCCGATCCGACCTTCGACATAAGAGCTCTGGATTGTTGTGGAGAGCACGAGGTGAGAAGGGCGGGTATTGTGTGAACCGAGATTAGGAAATGCGGGTATTTTTGAAAGACCAATGTGGAACTTGTTGAACTTTTTTTGCTAATGAAGACTAGACTCGATGATATTTTCGCGAATTGCTTGGAATGGAATGGGAATGTGACAAATTCTAGGCCAAGGCGCTAGGTGCTAGGTTTCTAGCGATAGTCTAGACCCTAGACCACAGGACGTTAATTTATTATTGTTCCTCGTCCCATGCAAATGACTAGGGCAGGAAGGCAAGGTAGTGGCACGTAATTAAAGCGTGACACTACCCGCACCACGTGCAGACAGGTGTATTCAAGCACAGGACAGGCACACAGGTGCGCGACTTGCACTTTAGTGCTGTGCTGTTGTAAAGGTGCTAGAAGAGGGACAACTACTGAGCAACGGAATCCGATCCGAATTTTAATTTTCCTGTTGGCTGTCCAACCCTAAGAATTTGCTGTAGAATTTAGTTCATGATTTGGAAATTTTAATAGTTGCGATTTAGGTAATTGACGGCTAATCAGGCCAGCCAGTAGGCTTGGAATAAATAATGTCGATCACTGGGAGTGGGAATGTTTCTGCTCAAGCCACCACTGCCCAACAGAAGCAGAAACAATTCCTGGCTTCCGCTGCTTTCCTGGTGAGTTAATTAAGTAAATTTTGGAAAACTCGAGTGAACTGAACATTTTCAGTGGCTTTTTATGATTTTGCTGTGCATGCTTTTTTAATATTGGTGTTCTTTTTTGTTGCCTTTTTGTTTGATTTGTGTTTCAACAATTAACCGATCAAAAGCCGGATTCGAAGCGGCCAGAGTCTTTCTTTTCACGTTATTTCCGGGCTTGGAAAGTGCATGCTACCGCGAGTGGCGTTGCGGGTACAGTCATATCAGCAAAGGTAATTTGTTTTAAATTCTTGGACTGATTTCCGGTTTAGTTTTGGATTGAGTTTGCAGTTTGCAATATGTTTTGCGATTTATTTTTTTGATTGGGTTTTACAGGACACGAATAATGGCGCTCAATCTTTTAGAGTTTGCGAGCCATTTAGCTGTAAATATTTTGACGATTCACGGTTTAAATAAATTTGCACCGTAGTGCCAATTAATTAGTGCCATTTAGCGTCAATTAAGTCCATTCCCATTAAGTCAAGTCCAATTAAGGCAATTCCCCTATGTCCGAGTCCGAGCCTACCCGTAAGAACATGCAACGGGAGTTTAGTTGGATGGATCTCCATTGGGCTCTCCATTCTCCATTCCAGTGGGCTTCAGACGACTTTTTCCCTTGAGTTTCGATTCGACTAAAGGCGATTATAATTTGGCTTGGTCTGGGTGTATGAACTGCACACCCTTTCCGTCTATCAGAACAAAATTACGTCCACTGCAATTATACTTTGACATAAATAGTGCCCGTTTAATACATTCTTCTATTTTTTTTTGCAGGGTCCTGGATTTCTGCAAAGAGCGAATTCAAATAAATTAAAAGAAATATTCGATAAGGTAAAGTTGAAGGTTTTAATTAAGTACAAAAGAACTATTTAACGTGTCACCCGAACTCTGCACGGTAATTCTCTGAACTCTGAAAGTTGGGTGGGACTTTGTCATGCTTTAAGGCCTAAAGTATTACAGCTTCAAATGCAAGAAAAACATTCGAGAATGGTTTTAAATCCTCTTTGGTTTGGACTCTGTATCACACTAATGATTTTTTGGAATCATTAATTTGATTCGTCGTGTTTACAAAAACTGCCTTCTTGCATATTTTGTCTATCAATTTTCTCATTTAATTTGAATACCGATAACCTTGATGCCTAATGACAGACAATGATGTCTTTCTGTTTAAGTATGCAAGCAAAGAGATCGATGGAGAAGGCCATATCAGTGCAAAATCCTTCGTTCAAGATTATCTTGGAATATTTACAACCTCAAATAACGAAAAGGCTATCAAATTGATCGGAGGCATTATTGATACCAGCAAAGATGGATGGATTTCATTTGGAGAGTTTCAAACTTTCGAAGGACTTCTTTGTTCACCTGATGCATTGTACAAGATTGCATTTCAGTTGTTTGACACACGTGGGAGTGGGAGTATTTCGTTTACGGAGTTTGCCGAAGTTATTAAACAAACAGAACTGCACTCACGAATACCGTTCAATTTCAACGGATCATTCGTACAGAATCATTTCGGAGGAGAAAAACACTTGAAAATACCATATCTTGATTTTACTCAATTTCTTCACGTAAGTCTAGTTGCTTACACAAGCGGTAATTAGCTCGCAATTGGATGATGCACAACGGTCTCATCACCATAAAATAACGTGCAAAATGAGTCTTGGGTCAATTGCAGGATTTCCACGAGGAATATGCCGTCGAAGCGTTTCGACAATTCGATCCTGCCAAGTCTGGTTTCATTGGTACCAAAGACTTCCACACTATCATGCTTAACATCAAGTCTCATTTGCTGACCAAAGATGTGGAGAGCAATCTTATGACTGTAATTTTGTAGCAATTAATTATTAAGACATCTATTGTTATTTTACCTATAAAGTAACTAAAGCAAAACTTTTATGGTGTATGTGCAGGTGCTTCAAAAAAATCAAGCCACCCGACAAGCGAGTTTAACTACAGCGAAACAAGTGTCCTTTCCATATTTTATGGCATTCAATTCACTGTTGAATCAAATGGAATTGATTAAAAAGATTTATCTTCAAGCAAGTAATGGGTCTAGACAAGTTCAGCTGACCAAAGAAGAATTTCTTCATTCTGCTCAAATGATGAGTCAAATTACTCCGTTAGAAATTGATATTTTGTACCAACTAACCGATTCGATTAGGAGTGAGTCAGCTGGACGAATTCGCTACACAGACTTAGAATCAATTGCACCCGAGCAATATTATAAAAAGATAAATCAACGGTTTCAGTTGCAATTAAAGTACAGTTCGAAAGAGGACCGAGGGGTAATCTCTTCAATTTTGGAATCCACTTATCGGTTTACGCTCGGAGCTACTGCTGGTGGTAAGTTGGGATTTGATTCTTACAGCCTCTCATAAAGTAAAATCTGCGAGGATATCTCTACTATACCTCTTCTCGGGGTCTGTGTAGAAGGAATCCTGCAATGCCAAATTACTCTGATTGTTAAATTTAGTAAAATTGCTCAAACAGTAAGATGGCATTCTTGGATTTTCAATTCAACTGATTGGCTTTAACTGATTGGTGCAATAAAAATGACTTAGATTTGTGCAAAAAAAAAATCCAAGCGAAATTTAGGCCATGCAAATAAATCGATGGAACTATTGCATGGGCGGTTAGTCTATGTGGCTAAATCGCTTCGCTTTAATGGATACAAAATAATTAAAGTAATATTTCACAGCTGTGGGTGCAACTGCCGTTTATCCGATTGATTTGGTAAGCAAAAACTTTTAATTTATTTATTACTTTTAGGAACACAACCTATATGGGCGTTCAAGTTAAACTTAACAATAAAAATGGTCGAAGTATTTTTCATGTTTGGACCAATTAATTTCAGGCTGGTAGTACTTGTCCTCAATTGTGTAATAATATACCATAAATCCTGCCTCTACTTCATACAAAAACATTGCTCTGAGCAATGTTCTCTTTCACACGTCCCGTCCCAACCCACTTAACTGTATTGTAAGTTTCTCAGCTTCTAATTTCAATTGATTGATTGTTCTCTTCAATTAACTTCTGGTTTTTCAAAATCAACTCCTCACACTTTGAACACATTTTTTAATTCATTTGAATTTGCAAGAATTATTATTGTAATCAATAAACGAACAGTGTTCCCTAAAACGGACATGACAGGCATGGCAAACAAAGGAAATCAATGATGCCAATTTGAATTTTGCCGCGGTTAACAGCTAGTGCATGTGGCACTTTATGCTAGTAGTGCGTAATAGTATTACCAGAATTACCACACCGGCAATATGATTGCTTTCTCTTTCAAGGTCAAAACGCGGATGCAAAATCAACGGGCTGGTTCCTTCATTGGTGAGCTGATGTATAAGTCAAGTTGGGATTGTTTAAAAAAGGTCATCAGGCACGAAGGATTTGCTGGCCTTTACAGAGGATTGCTGCCTCAATTTATGGGGGTTGCCCCCGAAAAAGCCATTAAGCTAACGGTAGGTCCAATAAAAATATAGTTGATTAATTTTTTAGCTCATCCAAACATTTTAAAACTAATATTGACTTGTCTGATATATTTAGGTCAATGATTTTGTCCGTGACAAATTCATGAATCGAGAAAATAACAAATCGCAATTTATACCAATTTGGGGTGAAGTACTCGCTGGTGCAATGGTACGTTAAGAGTTTGTTCACACAGGTTGAAGTATTAATTGCTACAAGTTTTAAGAATCAAAATTCAGTGGCACAGGATACATTTTTGAATACTTTTTGCAGGCAGGCGGAAGTCAAGTTGTGTTCACAAATCCATTGGAGATAATTAAGATAAGGTTGCAAGTTGCAGGTGAAATTATTGCTACGTCTGGGAAAGTTTCTGCTTTCTCGGTCATTAAAGAACTTGGACTGTTTGGACTTTACAAAGTTGGTACCTAATTCAGCCATTGATTAGATGTTTTGACCATACATTTTTGATAATATTATTTTCTGACACATTCCAGGGAGCCCAAGCGTGTTTTTTAAGAGATGTGCCGTTTTCCGTAAGATTCTGTTATCTGCTACCGTTTTCTATTGTTTGATTGAATAATTATTTGCAAATAACTCTTCAAATGTCGTACAGGCAATCTACTTTCCTACCTACGCTCATACGAAAGTCAAATTCCAGGATGAGAACGGATACAATAGCCCGATCAGTTTGTTGGTCAGTGGCGCCATCAGCGGTAAAAAAACGTTTTCATTTTAATAAACTAAGTTTGTGCAGATGATCATATGAAGCTTCGACCTTTTGATCTGAACTTGCGAAAGTGCGGGGTGCTGTATTGTTAGAACGCAGCGCCTAGCCTTTGCACTTCAGATTTAGATTTTGCTTTATTCAACTGTCATACCGATTTCACATAGTAAAACGTGTTCTTTAAAAGGTTCAGTTCGATTAAAAGTTGGGGGGATTCAGAGAATTTTGAGATTTCTTATGTGTAAAGTTTAATGTTTTGTACATTTTAAATTCTCTAGGAATTCCTGCTGCTTCGCTTGTCGTAAGTTCCAACTACTAAATCATTATCTCGATTTTAAGAAACGTATGACCTAACATGATCATTTATCACTACTTTTTACATCGATTTCACCTGACTGTCATGATTCGTCATTGTGGCCTTCACTATTCTTTAATTCGGCACCAAAGACGCCGGCCGATGTTATTAAAACCCGTCTTCAGGTATATCATCACATTTTTATTAACCTTTTTAAACAATTTCTTAATTTAATGATCGCAACATATGTAGGTCGTAGCACGAGCTGGTCAAACCACTTACAGCGGTGTGTTTGATGCCGCCAGGAAAATATATGCTGAGGAAGGTGGATATGCATTTTGGAAAGGTACTGGTGCTCGTGT
>JAQGCM010001142.1:0-17132 GCA_034699705.1 Hymenaphorura dentifera
CCAGGTCAATCGGTCAAAACGTTTTTTTGAAAAAGTTGTTCAAATTGGTTGCATCCTTTATGGATCACCCTGTATGTTCAAGTTGTCCGGAAAGTCACTAATATTCGCTAATAATACTTTGGCAGGAAGGTTGATTGTTTTCGTTAGCAGCTGCAGCTGCCAAGTTATCACAACCCACACATCGTAGTCATTATTTCTAGACGATTACAATGCTTCGGTGGACAAAACTTTCCTGTTTACCGAGAGCAGAGCGGATTCTTTCGATTAGCTTCTTGGGTCGTCGTTATGCAACTGCAGTTGCCCCAGTCACCAAACGCCCTTCTTTCCAAGACTCTGACTATCAGATATTACCAAAAAGTCCTCTACCGACTTATTATTTCCAAAATTCCCTTCCAAAATTGCCTATTCCTAAACTTGAGATGACTTGTCAACGCTACCTGGACTGCATCAAGTGTATTCTAACACCTGAAGAGTATGGGAACACCGAGAAATTTGTGAAAGAGTTTCAGACCACAGGGAAAAATTTGCACGAGGCGCTACTGAAGCTTGACGGAACGCTTCAAGGAACGAGTTACATATCTGGGCCCTGGTTCGACATGTACTTGCGAGATCGGCAGCCATTACCAATCAATTATAATCCGGCTCTGGTCTTTGTGGAAGATGAAGTTATTGACAAACTTCCAATGAACCAGCGGCAACTAGTCCGAACAACTAATTTACTACTTTCATCACTTCGGTAATGTCAATTTTTGGAATTTTAGACAACAGTCAAGTATCTGAGGCGTCTGTATTTGCATAGTTATAAATAAGCTCTATTTTTTAAGGTTCATGAAATCTCTGGACAATCACACACTCGGCCCCGAAGTCTACCACATGAATCCGAAGAAAAGTGATACTGGATTGTACTACAGAACAATGAAATTCATGCCGTCAAAGTTTGCCACTTACGGATCTTATGTTTTCAAGGCTTACCCACTTGACATGTCACAATACAACAACTTGTTCAGATCAACTCGAATTCCTCAAAAAGGAATAGATAAAATCCAGTCTTCAGATGCAAGTATTAAACACATCGTGGTGGTACGGCGAGGGCATTTCTACTCTGTTCCTGTTCTTGACAGTAAAAGTGATATTTTGCCTGTTGAAGAGCTTATGGGTAACTTGGATGCAATCATTCAAGACACAAGCACACCGCAACCATACCCGCTGGGTATATTAACAACCCAAGAACGAAATAAATGGGCTGAAACTCGAGATCATCTAATGAGTACTAGCAGTCAAAACAAGAATTCAATTAATCAAATCGATTCTGCCCTTTTTGTCCTGTGCTTGGATGACGAAGTAGTGACGTCCGATCCTGTTAAACTTACTCAGAACTTTCTCCACTCAGACGGAACCAATAGGTGGTTTGACAAATCGTTCCAAATGATTTCCACTAAGGATGCATATGCAGGAGTAACCTTTGAGCACGCCTGGGGAGACGGAGTCGCTGTATTGAGATTCTTCAATGAAATTTACAAAGATTCGAAGACACATCAATGGTCCAATTCAATGGAACCAAAACGCCCGGCTCAACAACCTGAGAAATTGAATTTCGAATTCGACGAAAAAGTAAAAGCTGCCATCGACGAAGCCAAGGCCAGATTACGAACACAAACCGAAAGTCTGGAAATACATCCATTCATTTTTGAAAAATATGGGAAGCAAGAATGCAAGCATTGGGCCATCAGCCCCGATGCAGTGATGCAGCTCGGTTTCCAGATTGCATATCATCGTATGTTTGACCATACGCCGGCTTCTTACGAGTCTTGTAGCACTGCCGCATTTAAACACGGCCGAACTGAAACAATTCGACCTGCCACTTCCTTAACACAACAAGTGAGCCAAATCTTATCAAAAACTGACTGGCAAAACCATAAGAGTCAGCTAAAGGATTTGATCAGAAAGTGTTCACAGAAACACAATGAACTGACTAGGGAGGCTGCAATGGGGCAAGGGTTTGATCGTCACTTGTTTGCCTTGAGGACTATTGCTCAAGCACAGGGTCAAGAATTGCCCGACTTATTTAAAGATGATGCGTACAGACGGATAAATACAAATATAGTTTCCACGTCTACTCTAGCTAGTCCAGCCGTACGTATTGGAGCATTTGGTCCAGTTGTTAAGAATGGATTTGGCCTAGGGTAAGAAAGACCATCGTAATAATCGTAATAAGTACACAAACATTTTTATTCTCTACTAAACTATCTATTTACTTTGCAGATATCAGATATGGGAAGGAGGACTTGGATGTGTGACCGCCACTTACAAGGGCCAGAAAGATGGGAAAGCATTCGTGGATACTTGCTTCAAGGTTTTCACCGATATTCAAACTATTATGTCAAGTTGAGAGCTACAAGACAATTAACCATGACAAGTATAAGTCTTAGAGCGCCAGAGTGACCAGTGTGTTAAAATCTGTCGAATCCAGAGCCGATGTATAGATAACTAACCATAAATACACAAACGTTTATTCTTGATAGACCAGAATTATTGCCAATATATACAGGATGGGGTGCTTTAATAGGAACTCTATGTGTTGCTTTGAATTAGGGTCAGACAAATGTAAGATTGGAGAAATATTAATCGTTAAGTAAATAAAGGTGCCCAAGGGCAGTATGATCATGGCAATACAGTAATAAATGTTGTATTTATTTTGAGATTTGAATCTGGATTGACCCAGACCCAACCCGTCAAAAACAATTTAAAAAAAGGGTACAGCATTGGACAACTAAAACTAGATATTTCCTATACCATGTCTGATTTCCGCTTTTTCGCTGACGGTTTCTCAAATACTTGCTTCATGCCTGCTGCTTGGGTAGCATGGAATTTGAGGTTTTGTGTTGTTTCAGAAACCCAAGGAGACTCGAAATTTGTGGTGTCCTGGTCTACAAGATGTGTATATTTAGTTCGACCACTGCGTCCAAAGTTCTTAACTTGCATAACTTTTGGTAGAATTGTTTTGTCAAAATGATCTTCCAATGTCGGAACCGAGTAGTCACGCTTGAACACATCGTCTTCCTTGTCCTGTGTAAGCAAATATTCGGCATAAGGAAAAGGATATTTATGTTGCTTGCCACAATCGTGGCTAATTGCAAAACAATGGAATAAACTAAGGAGACTTACCAAATAGAAAACACCCCTGTGGTAATATTTCTGCAGAAATTTATACTTCCCTTTGGCGGCTTTATTAAGAAGGAGTTTAGGTTTCATCTTCAATTCCATTCGACGCTCTTCCTCCGTCAGATTTCGCATTCTCTCGATTTCCATTTGTTCTCTTTCCAACCTGAAAGGTCAAAAATTCAATCATTATATTGTTAGGCTGGAAGAACCCAGTCTGCAATAGGCCCTAGTGGCCTCGTCAGCTTGAGGGGTCTACTTTGTAGTAGTTCCCCTCACTCCCATAATACATACATACATACATAGGCTGGAAGAACATTTTCAAAAATATCTCAATTGACATGCTCATGAGCCGAAAATTAACTGGACAAATTATGAAAATTACTATTACTTATTTACGATTTCTTAAAATAGTGAACTTACGTCTCCCTTTCGTCCCTGTCTCTCTTAATCCGCTTCAATTCTCTAAGCTTCCAAGCTTCATATTCGGCTTCTTCGTTCTCATCGTCTGTATTGACATCTGTTATTTTGGGTACATTCGCCATTGAATCGCCATCAGCTTTCTTTCCGCTTGTACGATCGCGGCGGATTTCTTCTTCCACAAGCTTCAACGTTTCTTTTCGTTTCTCTTCAGCTTTCTTTTTTATCTCCTCTTCTCCAACCTTGTCTCGCTCTTCGATAATTTCTTTCTCTTTAATTGTGACGCGTTCCTTCTTCTTGACAAACACAGGCTTAAGTCGTGGTCTCGCCTCCTCTTCTGAATCTGTGTATTCGTCATAATCTGATTCACTCTCTTCCGTCTCTGGTTCTTTCTCCTCTTCTTTAGTAAGCAATTCTTCATCAAGTTTTTCAAGTGCTCGTTGACGAAGGAAAGCACGTCGATGTTCAATTTCGTTATCGTCGACGAGTTCTTCACCCGAGTCGGAATCTGAGTCGCGTCGTCTTCCTGGACGTTCCTCGTCACTTTCGCTGTCTAGAAATTCCGGCTCTTCAATTCTAAAACAGAACGCATATTTTCCATGACAGACATGACAATTGGCTGAACCATTATTTTCCATCGTCCAATTCATCAACTCGGTTGTTACACCATACTATGGAGTAATAGTAATACACAACTATATGGTAAAAATATAACCCAACCAAACTTACCGACGGTTTCGGACAGATTTTTGAAGTCGGAGTAAGCGAGGGTCAGTCCGTTCCGCTTCAGATACATCGAGATATGGCTTCTGCAATGAATGTAAAAAAATTAGGTGGCGATCACGAACCAAATTCAGATATGTGCAAGTTCAGTCGTAATTAGAATTACCACATCTTCTTGTTCAACTTCTTCTTGCTTTAATCTCGTAGGCACAATAAATTCTTCGTAGTCACTGTCATCTTCACTTGAACTTTTTGGAGCGTAGCCAGGGCGCTTCCCAGAAACATATCGATTCACCTTCACCTTTTGCATGGAAACTTGGCCTGCAGAAAAAATTATGATTGCCCAAAATATAGATTCGATTTCAGGTTGTTGAAATGCCAACTAAAAGTTACTACAAATGATTGACTTACCTTTCTCATTTCGAACCGGAACTGCACCAGCAGTCGACTGAATAGGAATTACAGCGAGAGACCCAGGAATTGCCATGATGAATCCGAGTTTGTTTCGGTTAAGATTTAAAATCCCCAACAGAAATATCTAGTCCCAGTACGTGCACTGAATCTGAAAAGCCGAATTGGAATTAAATCAAAATCCTGACAATAAGCAAAGTAGAAACTTCTTACTCAACACAACCACACCATAAGTGACAAGGCAACAAACAATAGATGATTTCAACGCCGACTTCGACCATCTACCGTGATCTGGACCTCGGATTCAAGTTCGGTTCGGCCTTTTCAGAATTGCAATTACAAATAATAAAGACAATAATAATAAATTGTATTTTCAATTTACAAATTAACAAAATCGACACAAATTAAAATTGTAGTCGATCGGTTTTTGTGGGTTTTTGGTGTTTGGCGCTGAGAGAGTTGTAAATTGCATAGAACAAAATCCTTAGGCATTGAAGGCAAAACTGTGAGTAAACCTTTTGCACTTGGCACTTGGCTGGCACACTTCGCACACTTCGCAGCTATTTTGGCACATTTGTCAAGCTCACGAATCCAAATAGCAAAGAACTGCCCAATGCCCAACGACAGCTCAAATCACAAGTTCGTGTGTCAGGTTTTGTTTTTCATCAGTGCTTTACACTCGATTTGCAATGCAAATCGCAAAAAGTCATTAGTCTAAATTTATTTCAAATATTTACAGTTTTCGTAGATCTGTCTGTTCACGTCAATAATTCTAGCCCGGTCGATCATCGGCAGCTCAGCAGAGT
This sequence comes from Hymenaphorura dentifera, assembly GCA_034699705.1. NCBI lineage: Eukaryota > Metazoa > Arthropoda > Collembola > Poduromorpha > Onychiuridae > Hymenaphorura > Hymenaphorura dentifera. The sequence goes on from JAQGCM010001142.1 coordinate 5,520, forward strand.
CCAGAGAAGGGCAGAAATCTCTTTGCAATTTTGTCAATTTATAATTTTAATATGCTCCTGTGAAAATATAATTGAACTAATAGTTGCTGAATGCTGAGTCTCTGGCAAGAATACTAGTCCGTGTTTGAAATTTCTGAATAGATAATATGGCCAACAATTACTTGTTCCTAGTCGCGGTTGGCATTGTCATCCTCACAATTTGTGATCAAGTTTATGCTAAAGAGGTAATAAATTCTATTTTCTGTACCGGACTACAATACATTTGACATTACAAGACAACTCTGCAGAATTTGCAATGCAGGATAAGTTGTATTATTTGGAAATTTGGCATTAATTTCCCTGACAGTTCCGCCATTAGATATCCTTTGAACTAATTCAGTAATTACGGTTGCTTTTAGAAGACAACGGATTATGCCTACGGAACTCTCAAAGTTAATTCTGCAGCTTCGGCGTCGGACATTAATCCCATTCAGGTCTGCATGAGCTATGGAGTGGACTATTATTCAATATCCTCGGAAGTAAGCGCTCAAACAAACAAATGCTGTTTCTCAAGTTAACCTGCCGTACAGAACTGTTCTAAATTATTTTGTGTGTTTGTATTTTCACTTTTCACAGATAACGTACAGAATGAAGAATTATTCATCTGTAGATCTCTGCCTGCAGAATTTGACGAATAACACTCTAATCAGCGATCATCCGAACACTCTATTTCTTTTAACTGCTAGCAGTAATTGCAGTGAGAATGTGACTGACAATTTGCCTTTCATTCAGGTAAAGTAAACTCGGAGAGCAAAAATACCTCGTACTCGTACAATCAAAAGAATCTTGCATTCTGCAAAATATGCTGAATTATTATTGTTATATTCAATTTTACAACAGCAAAGTGGAAAAGGACTGATTTTAATATCCAGCTCATTGGTTTGGGTAAATCAATCTTACGGCTTAGAAGTATTCGCTCTCATCAGCCCGAAGTCAGCACAAAGTTTGTGGGTGAGTTGAGTAAATCTCACTGTCGAACTTTTTTCAAAGTTTACTCTAACTATATCCTGAAATGCAGAGCTTAATTGCAATTTGTAGCCGTAATTCACAAGGATTTATAGTTCTGGTCTGGTTACTTTTGTTCTGTAGAACTTCAATACAACAGATGAGCTATACGTACGCATGTATGGCACAGGTTTCGATGGAAGTACGGTTGTTCTAGGCACGCTTGCTGTGCTTTGTGTTATTATTGGCAGTTTTATCGGTCCATACGGGACAACACCAGGGTAAGTATTTTATATTATTCCGTGTGATAAAACTTCAATTGGCTGTACTAAAGTTGAGTTAATTTAAGAATTAAATTTATTGTTCTACGAATGATGACGAGTCTTCTCTAGTCAACAGACGCTTTGCTTCGCATCTTCATCTTACAATCATATTTAGACTAGTAATGGATATTCCTATGGTGTGATTACTGAATGAAAGTGTTCCAAAACTATCTTTAGAACAATTGATTATGTTCGAATCACTGCTGAAGTTGCAAAAGAAAAATGGAATTTTAATTATTGATTACGACCGAAAGGTTAATTCGATCGGTTCTAGTTATAGATAGGATTATCTTAATATGTAAAATATATTGTGTTCGGTCACTTTTATATTTAGATATCCATATTTCAGAGGAGACAGCAATGAGTCGAGGACTTTGCAAGATTCAAGCGAAACCGGGCAAGGAAGAATGAGCGATGTAACAATTAATATAATCACGGTTTTTGCCCTTGTGGTATTCATAACAATCGCTCTGCTTCTCCTCTATTATTTCTACAAATACTTGGGTAAATTCTGACTTCTTTGTTTAATGCAAGTCCATCTGAGTTGACAAACTTGTTTTGTAGTTTATTTCTTCATCGTAATCTTCTGCATCGCCTCAACCAGAGCAACTTATTGTTTGTTAACTGCATCCTTGACCGGAATTCTACGCCACTTCAAATTGGAAAACACCATTCCAAAGTAAGTAAATTGAAATATACAAAAAAAATTATTCATGCTTTTAAACTTTTAAAAATATTTCACAGAATAAGAAGTGTTGGCCTTCATGAAATTCTTGCTGCAGGGATATGCGTTTCCATTACCATTGTTTGGGTTGTCTTCAGATTTTCTTCATTCAGTTGGATTCTTCAAGATTTCCTGGGAGTTTGTTTTTGGTAAGGCTTAAGGTCAAACCCGTAATTGCTGAATGATTTCATTGAATTTGTTTATAATTTTCAGCATCCACATAATTCAGACACTGCGACTACCAAATCTGAAGATTTGCACTGCCCTGCTCTCCATGCTCTTTTTCTACGACATTTTCTTCGTCTTCGTCACGCCGCTCTTTATGGAGGTAATAATTTCATTCTCAGGATGACTTGTGTGTATTGGCAGGGGAGGAAATATATAATATATGTATATCAATCCTTGGGATTCGATGCATAAGCTATCTCTCTTATGTTCACAATTCCTACACCGTTAGTAATGATGTGCTGATCTAATTATTGAACAGAACGGACAAAGCATTATGGTATCGGTTGCAACCGGTTCCGGAAGTAACTCCTCTGAGAAAATCCCACTTCTGCTCCGAGTTCCACGTTTACAGAACGCAGCCTGCCCCGTGCAGTACTCTCTTCTAGGTATATAATACAGATTTGAAAATGAAGTCAATCCAACGCATTTATTCGTCCAATATGCTCATGAATTATTGTAGTTCCAAAAATGGTTGCATTAAAATATGTTCAACCCGTGCACTTATACGGCAACAACTTAATACTTTCACTGTGGTTCTAGGCTTTGGGGACATCATTATACCAGGACTTTTAGTGTGTTTTGCTCATTCGTTTGATCTGCTCACTGGGGCCAGATTCCGTCCATATTTCCTCAGCACTTCTATTGGTAAAAACAACTCCTCCAAGTGTTTCTAAAATTACAAATCCTATCCGAGTAAAAATAATTTTGTTGACCTCCCTCTCAATATATTTGATATTCAGTACGGACTGTAATACGTGAATTTACTGGAAATATTTGAGTTGTATCTATTATTTGTGTAGGTTATACCGTCGGACTGTTTGGAGCTTTCGTGGCTCTCTACTTGATGAGCACAGGACAACCAGCTCTGCTTTACATAGTTCCTGCACTTCTGATTGCAATATTTTCTGTTGGAGCATGTCGTAAAGAGACAAAACATTTATGGTCTGGATCCCAAAAGAGTGCAATCTCTGATACTGATGCGGAAGCCTAGTGGGCTATTTTGGTTGGATTCTTAAACGTTATCCTGGAAGAATTTGTGACGATATTTAATGCTAAAATTGTAATTAGATTGTGTACAGAGAAAATGTTACATATTACGGATAATTCTTAGCATGTGACTTGTTAGTTTGCTTTCAAATTAAAAAAGCCAAGAGAATTATTTTATTCCAGTTTTCAGAAATCGATTAGGAAATAAAACTTCTAGTTGCAAAACATATGCAGATACGTACTTAAGCAGTAAAATTTGTACAATAAAAAACATACAAGCATTTGAACCAATTTTATTTGTTATCAACAACATTTGGATATTGTGTTACACAAAACACATTCTGGTTAATTGATACACCCAACCATGAAATACGCACTTCGGTGCGAACAGCTCTCAAATTGATTAGTTGTTGAATATTGAATTGGTTGGGTTCAAAATATTCCCCCCATAATGAATTCACAATTGAATATAACAATTCATTACTTTTGCACGATTTGAAGCTTTGCGATAGCCAGGCCAGGAATTGCTATTTTGTGGTTTGGTAAATTCGTTATTGCATTGGAAAATTTAGAAATACTCACACACTGAAAGAGCGTGAGTTGATTGTAGATCTACTCGGATTCAGATAAAATTTTTACACAAAGCATGCCTAAATACGGCTAAAATAAATTTGCAAGAAGCCGCAAAAGAAAATCAAATTCCCACATTCACGCTTGTTATCGATTTCGTAAACATTGTATTGCATTTACCGAAGAAACTGAACGTACATACAACGTTAAGTTTTTACGAGGAATCTCTGCAGAGCTTATATGGACTTCACCACAGGAAAACCAATGATAATATCAATAAGCATTTCAATATTTCATTGCGGTGACGCTGACATAAGTAATTATAAAAGGGCTTTGAGATCGTTAGCAGAAGTTTTTTTATCATTCAGGTCATTTGGGCTAAAACCCAAGCCTGCAAGTCTAAAATTGACTTCTACGTTCAAGTTCATAATTTCTTCGTATTAATTGGCGAGTATTGTTAATTAGTGGGCGAATTTTTACGAGAACCCCCAAGATCCAAGAGCATGAAGCCAAAACGCAGTGTTTCTATTGTCATAATTTGGGCACAGATGAATAAATAGCTCTGCACTTTTCCTGCGGAGATAAAAAGAGATGCATTTCATATTTCTGGAATAAAACTGCTATTCCCCGCTCATTCGAAAGAATTTCGGCCGATGTCTGCTGTAACTGTAATATGCTGAATCTGCATACTAATTGAATCAACAAAAAATCTGGCAATATAAATATTAACCATTTAATTGCATAATTGCCTCTCGAGTAGGCTGGAAATATTGTCACTTCCTCCAGTCATGTTGGGTTGGATATAGAATCAATCACACAGTTATCGGTAAATTGACATGTCGATTACAGAAGGATCAATGAACAGTTAATAAAATTCAATCGATTTGGGCATAAAAGCTGTGCAAATAATATCAATCCGTTTATTTCACGTAAAGTTGACATTATTGTTACAAATTACAATGGACAGCCAGAGGAGTTTTCCTGGGTTATGGTTCGCGATTTTTTTGATTTGGGGCTCGATTTCGGTGGTCAGCTGTTATGTTGTAGAAAGTGTTGAGGTCGAATCGTCGAAGGATGTGATTTTCGAGGTTGGATTTTCAATATTAAGTAAACCTCAGATCATTCTACATATCCGTGTTTCATTTCTTTGACAGGAGGAGGACTCACAAGATGGTTCAGCGTTGCCTGAAGACTTGAGGGAAGGAAGAAACAATTTTGGGGTACAACTTTTTTTAAAAAAATTCAATTCAAATTGATTGAAGTCAATAAATGGTTCGCTAACTGAATGCATTTGCAAATGAAGGATTTGGAAGTAATTCTCAACCCTGGACCCATACTTTCACCAGACATTGTGATTGGACATTTCGTTGACTCAAATGTAAATATTCATGACACAATCTTGGAAGAATTGGGTCTTTCGACGAGCAGTACAATGAGTTCCAACGCGAGCACTTCTCCAGTCAAGGAACTCTCTCATTTATGGCCCCAAAAGATTATTGTTGATAAAAAGGTGGGTTCCTCTGCGTCAGAGGACGATGAGGACGATGATGAGAGTGAAGTGAATTTCCAGTTGTCGAAATACCTGACGGTTGATGAGTCGAAAGCTGATAATAGCTTGGAAGAAATTCCATCACGAGAGAGTCGCAGAGAACACTGTTTTCAAAAGTAAGTTTTCCTGTTATCGATATTGCCAATGGGGTGAAAGCTCCTTTCCACACTTTCTCTTTCTTCCGTTACAAAATTCAAATGCCTTCGGGAAGCAAGCGAACTGGGGAAGTAAGTAAAATCTAAAGTGCACAACATTTTGCCTACCTTCCCATTCCCCACTCCTCCTACTTGTAATTTAATGCTAAACACTTCTTCGACCGGTTCCTGCACGCAACCCATACATTTGTCCTGATAACAAAAAATCGTAAACAGCTTGTAAAGCATTGCCAATTGTTTTCAATTACGATAGACCCGCACCTAAATCTATCCCAGTTTGTATTCCATTTCTCTCCACTCTGAAATCGGAGGCTTGGCTGAACTTGAGGATGATTAAATGCTAAGGCTATTTAAGAGAGTTGTGTGGTTTGATCCTTTAGAATAAATGCTACGTCTGGAAGCTTCAAGTTGAACTTTAGCCAGGACTGTACGATCCTAATCAGTTCACCTGATAAGATGTCTCGACTCATTCTTCATTGCGGAAACATAAAGTTAGGCAACTGTTCCTCACACCGAGACAGTCTCACGGTGAACGTGAAGGGCGACTTACGATTTGGACGTAATTCTTATTTGTACTGTGGACCAAATTCTCAAGTTAGAACAACTTCTTTGAGAAGAAAGATATCGATCCGCCTAAGGAGAGACTTGGACTTGCAGAATGAAACCGAGTGCAAATTCTTTGCTCGCAAACAAAGATTTTTGGATACAGGGCGAACCGATGGAACCTCACTTTGTGGAAGGCTAGGGCGAAACTCAAAGGTGAACTCCAAACTCTTACAAATACTTTACAAAGGATTATTCAACTATACACTCTTCTAAACTTGTTCCATATTCGCCCAGATTTATTTCAGACATTACATAGTACAACAAATGAATCCTTCTCTAATCAAATACACGTGCTATCCCATATTCCCACGCGCCATTCCAGATTTTCCAACTTCCAAATAGTTCTGATCTTTAGTGTTGGAAAGGTTTCAGTACCAGTTCTATTTAGGGCTCGACCAGAATAAGCGTTGTCAGTACGGTTCGGATTCCGGTTCCTGACTTCCATTTTAGATTCTAAATTTTAATTAACCGCAAAGGGAACTCCTATCACGAATTGAGAGGTTCCGGTTCCTGTGGTGCGTTATGGCATTCAAAGTGGGCTCCTGCTCGATTTGGGTCCCAACTCTTGCTAATATTTTATTGACTACCGTTCTGAGGAAACCTATGTCACTGATCAGAATTCATTCAAGTATTGTATTTGGAATTTGGAATTTTAATAATTCAAAATTGAATCATGGAATCCGAAGTTTAGTATCATGTGTGGCTAGTTCTTACTGGTTCTGATAACAATTAAAACACCAAAATGTTTCCCGTCCCTAGCGTTCAACCTTCAGGGGTGGAACCGGTTCGGGTTTCAGTTAAATCTCGTATCTTGGGGTTTCAGAGCTGAACCCTGAATAAACCTTTACCTCACAGGCTCAAATCTAAAAGTAGACCTTAGAATCCCAGACATCACTCACGATCAGAGTTGGTGCTCGAATTTGAGAACAGTTCGAAAAGCCCACAAAGTGCTCCCAACTCATCCGGTTGCACTGGGCATGTACTTATTTGCAACATTTGGTGGGATGACTTGTTCCCTGCTCTCATCTCTTGAACCTTTGCCTCTAACAATTGGGTGAATACACTTACTACGATCGATTAAAGTATCGTTGACTGAATGACTAATTAATTCTCAAACTCGTTTAGGCTCTCGAGCATGCAAACTGTGAATGAATCGGAGAACTTTTAAAGGATATTCAAAGTAATTTGCAGAAGAATTCTGGAAAACGAAAAAGTTCTAGTTCAGCTGCTTTCTCTTCCACTTTTCCCTGCTGCTTTAATGTATAATAATTGTTCCATACTTTTCACTTTCCATTTTTTCCAGTGTGCTGGGCTCTCTCATTATTACGCTCACGTAACACTTTCCGCTTTTGGCAATTTGAGCATTTGGTGCAATAAAAGAGGGTAAATCATGAAAGTTTGGGCGTTGAATGTTAGTTGAGTTGATGAGGAGAAACACGACGACTTTATTATGAGGAAAGGGAACAAAAATGCTTTTAGACCTCCCAAACGTATTTGTGTGTTTGAGAGGAAAACGAGTGAGCCATTCGGAGTAAATGTTCCTATTTCCACGCCTTTTAACCGTTGCCGTTCTTCCATAACCTTATTTTTATTCCTGCTAAATGGCACAAACTGGAAACTTCTAAGCGTTCACTCTCCAGAACTCTCTGTGTGAATTTATGTAGTTAAATTTGATGTGGGAATGGGCGATCAGTTTAATTGTCTTCTCCGCATTGTTTCGAAGTGAATGATCAGTTGAACTGACAGACGCTCAGCGCTGACGGTGCGCGTCTGTCGTGGTAGCATGGAGTTTTGCCCCAGCCACAACTGTTAAACCGGCTTGATTAATGATCTGACGTTAAACCAAGACGTACCGCTGAGGGTATTTCATTAAACAAACGCAACGCAGTTGTGATTCCACCCGCTTTCAACTCTCAGGCCGTCTCAGGATTAAGATTTTGTGCCCCTATTTAGGAAAGCTGTGTACGTTCTCCGCTATTCTATGAACCTTTGAGACTAACCGGTCAGGTCCGAGCAATGTAGCGGCAGCAGTTTTGCTCGCTTTGGAAGATTGATCCAAGAAATATTAGAACCTAATTACGAGCCACGAATTGTCACAGGCAGCTGAAACGTTTAACACATTAGTTAGTGTCACGCAAGGAAGTCGGGAGTTGCATAGCATGCAAAACTATCGCGTGAGTAATAATACATTCTTGCTTCTAAACCCCATGACCCACTTGTCTCTGTACTCCAACAAATATTTCTTAATAAACTTCTGCAACCTCGTTTAGTTATCAATTCACCCAAACTCAGCCATGAAAGAATCGTTTTTAGCAAAAGAAGTTTTGTCAAGTTCCAGTAGTATTTGCGCGGCATCGTGTTTTTCCCCGCATTCTTGTTATGAAAAACTTGGCTCACACGCTCGTGTATATTGTCATGCAATCTTGCCTGGTGAATTGACTAGTTTGCTGGTTTGATTCTCATGGCTCCAAGAAATGCTATCCTCAGTAGGGTTTTCCTTAGCAATGCTAACAAATTGTCACATAAACACTTAAAGCTTGGATTTTATTGACCTGATCGGCTCTTTGCAAGCTTGCCAGAACTACTCAGAATTTTGATCTCGTAGCTCTGAATCGTTCTGAATGAATTGGTTTTAAGTTGGAGAATGATCTCATGGAAGAGTTAAAGAGAGGAGAGTTCTTGTTCCTTTCCTTGACGAGATTTGTGAATGAGTGGGGATTATGTAAATATATTCTTGTTGTTGGAATAAGATTGTAGGTGGGAAGCGAGTGTCTCCTGGTTTGTTTCCATGGATGGCTCAACTTGACATCACGAGAACGGATGGTTCACAGACAACTTGTACCGGATCTCTTGTTTCCAACATGTTCATCCTCACAGCCGCCCATTGTCTCAAAAACAGTGAGTCGATTAGCATTTTCCTGGGTGGAACAGATCGTCTGGAGTTTACTGGCAGTGAAGTCACCGTTCAAGTAAGTATGACCAACTCATCTGGACTTTCTGGACCAACAACTAACAATCTCACTGTACTGTCCTTCTACAATTTCTAAGTGCTCTCTGGAGATTTCATGATCGTCCTGTGTCGCCAGGCGTTTGCTCCTCCTTAAACACCTCTCATGCTCTCACTTTTGTTACTTTGTACAAGTTTCCTCATTCCACAATCTCCAAAAGTCCACGTAGTTCATGGTCTCTGTAGTCAAGGGTTAAATCCTGAGAACTATCTGAGAAGTGCACTTGCAAATCTACTTTCAAATAAAATAAAATCTATAAAGTCTGGATAAGCCATAACCCTTACAAGCTATTACACCAGCACATTCGTTTCAGGAGATTTTTTAAGGTACTCCTGATCATTCTTTCTTTAGTTTCATTCTCTTGTCCTACTTATCTAAAATTGTTATATTCTTTTGGGCCACCCTACATAATATTGATGTTGAACTAATGTTAACAGGCTGAGAAGTACATACTTCACCGTAATTGGAATCCAAGGTGATTCGGGAACTTATGATATCTATATTTCGAACTCCTTGTGGTATGATGCAATGTAATTATACCAAAATTGAATGTATTGAAAAAGGACGCTGATGGCGGACATGGCGCTGGTCAAATTGTCTGACACTGTGAGGTTAACAGAAGAAGTGTCGCCGATCTGTTTGCCGGATCGTAGGTTGCGACGGGAGAACATCAGCGGTTTCAAAGGAGTTGCAGCCGGTTGGGGACGGCGGGAGACGACGGAGTCCGCCCCGCGACAACTCTACCGCGTGAAACTTCCGTTTCTGAACGACGGCCTGTGTTTCCTGGCTTACAGGCGTTTCTTTAAGCGAAACTTTATGATGTGCACAGAGTCGACGGAAGAGGCGGCAATCTGTTACGGTGACTCTGGCGGCCCTCTCATGTACAAGCGAAAAGAATTAGTTTACCAAGTAAGAAGAAGTTGGGTTTGAACTAGATGAATATCCTATGAGTTATTTGGAAGCACATGTGTTCACTCAACCAATTCTTCTTGCCCGTTTAGGTCGGAATTGCCTCCTACAGTTCAAGCAAGGTTTGCGGAGAAAGTTATGGTGCGGAATCTACCTTATACTACTACCCTATATTCCTGCCTTCAAACATGTCTTTCTTCACTCTCTTGACGCAATTCGAAACTATGGAACTAAATTTAAGGAATTTGCATTCTCAAACAGACGTGTTCACCAAGCTGGGCGATGACTACGTTCTTTGGATCAATACTAAAATCCGCTCTGAGTCCAGTTAACTTAACATCATAACGAAGCTCAACTGCAGAACACATGCCCTCCCACTGAACATCCGGCAACGGCAAAATACTTTCAACTGGTGGCTCGTACTTCTCATCGATCTTCCTATTCTTTCATTTTCAAACCAAAAAAACACAATCTTTTTAGTCCTGAGTCAGCTTAGGGTGGCTCGTATTCCTATCCGACTTTCCAACTCTTCAAAACCACTTTTATTCCAACTCCATCCAACTTTCCCAAAGAATTCCACATCAGACGAACTAACTCTACTTTCATTTTGCTCAGAATTCACAGTCAAAAAAGATACATCGCATTCACAGCATTCCATATGTTATTTGTGTTTGTGTTATTTTAGGACTACAAAGCTCTACAGTTGGGAGATTGAAATGCTTTCTCTAATTACGTTCTTTCTCCCTTTGGTCTTCCTCACCACGGTAGGAGAAAGCTATTTCCACCCCGGGGTGCCGGGAATCTTAGGCTTCCCATTAGTCATTTCATGTTCAACATTTGGCTTGGTATTCCCACTCCACTCAAAGCTCAAGTCCTGGGATCCGTACTATGCCAATTGGAATAACTCAAGGATGCAATTATAAAGTTCCTCCTAGTCGTTCACCTGAGTTGAAACTTGGAACTCGAAACATTTCTGCCTCTCTGACGTGAACAGCAGCAGATCGAAAGACTTTCTCTCTCCATGCATTTTAGTCTGACAATACGCCTACTACCCGGAAACCTGATGGAGTTTTTAGGGTTTGCACGAGGACTATTGTTTTGACTCACCCTAAAAGCACAGTGATAGATTTTGCTGTCTGGGGATTCTCTTTAATAGGAATTTATAGATATAGCGTTTTATCGTCAACACCCAAGAGCAATATTTTAACCTAATCGCTGGCCGGATATTCATTTTTTCATTATTTTCAAATTATCTCTGTTGGCACATCGGGATAAGATTTATATTGTTATGTATCCTATTTCTCATCACAGTTCGCTTGGGAAACATTCCCTTTCGTCTTTTCTAGCTTCATCCAGACCTATCTCCGTTTTCCTCAGCCTCGGCTAAATCAACAACGGCTTTTACTTTGTTCCAACATTTAAAATTAAAAGATAAACTATACTTCCAATCCGTAGCCCACAATTTTATTCTGCTTATAAATTCTTGGAATTTGTCAAAATCGAAATTTGTTCACAAGCGATGGACAACCTCAACGCTTCCAAATTGATTTATATATTGTACTCTAATAAG
>JAQGCM010001143.1:0-17128 GCA_034699705.1 Hymenaphorura dentifera
AATGAGTTGGTCAAACTTTGCGACCTCCAGAGTCGACCCGGACAGACTGGAAGACTGTATAGCATGGCACTTCGTGCCATGCTATACATTTCTATATTGCTATAATTTTCTTTTGTTGCGTTCAGTTTCGTCCACCAGTTTTACCCATTTTCGTCCAGGTGAATCCACAGCGGAACACTGGTGTTTATTTCACTAGTAAAGTCAGCTACTATGCTAAAAGATGGGCTTCGGTTCATCTGTTAAATTATACTCTTTTTGCTAAGCTATTGGAATTTTTTGATATCTCCCCCTGACAACTCCTTTAGTAGTATCCACAAACTTTCGACAGACGTGGGGGTCATTTTTTTCTTCAAAACTGTATTTTGGATTTGTAATTTCTCTTTTTGATATTTCTTCAACAGTATTCTTCAGTAGTATTCTGTTGCAATTATTATTTATTCACCAAATGTCATTTTTCACAATCCAATGAACCCTCAACTCACTTAACCACCCATCATTTTCACTGAAGCAGACTGAATCATATTATTTACGATTTTATTTTAAAATAATGAGTACAAAACGCAACTTGGCTGGAACAAGTGTACCTGGGATCCCACCAGCTCCAGGTGGAAAGAGAATTTTCCAAACAGTAGATTATGATTTCCAAGAGAGAAAGTTGCGATTGGGACATAAACTTCCGTTCTTGACGAGAGAAGAGGTTACACGGTATGGATGCTCATAAATGGTTGAAGTTGAAAAGCTTAAGGTACATATTTTTTGTCAATTAGAACTATTTTGAAACTCAAATTTAGACGCAAGCACCCCTACCATGTTCTTCTTCTGCACGATTTGACGGCCCGTGGCTATTACGTTGCTGTTCAAGAGATAAATAACATTTTTAGAAAAGAAGAAAAAGAGCGAAAAGCTGGCAAATATAGGCATCTCATGGGAGAAAACCTGGTAACAAACCCAGAAAAATTAAAATCCATCCTTTCGGTTCTTGAAACTTGTCAAAATTTCACTGATAAAGGTGAAGGGTCCATTTATAAATTTTTACACATTTTTTTCACATCCGTATCGCGTTCGCATCTTGCACGAAAACATTTTCCCTTTTGCCATTTCAGACAACTACGAATCACCAACTGTGGCAAGAAAGAATTTTGGTGAAAAACTAATGCGCGAAGGGGACATCTGGTTGGCAAAACACTTTCTCTTCAGTGCTCTCCAGAATTGTGAAAAAATTAAAGGAGAATCTAAACAACGTCTTGAGGCAGAAATCCATTGCTTACTTGCATTTTTAGCTCGCGACAACACTGATGATCTGGGCATGACAAATTTTATTCAAAAATCGACAATTTTATACAAGAAAATATATTACTCTAAATCTAAAGCCAATTTCTGGGATTTATAGAGAAAGCTTTGGAATCAGCGGTTGACCATTTGACCGTTTGCAGAGAACTTTCGAAGCACCAATCATGGCAATTCAAACCAAAAATTCTGTCCATTAAATTAAAGAAACCGATAACACTTCATGGGTTACGAGAAGGTAGCTCAAAACATCAGAAAAAATATGAATTTTGTGAATGTGCTTAAAAATATTTGTAATAATATTTGCAGAATACGCAATAGTTGATGGTTCATCCATGACGCTTTACATGATTGCAACACTTTTGGAGCATGAAATGCTAATTGGTCTGGCCAATCAAATCCTCCATTTACGCAAGTATCCCACCGAGGAAGATATTCAACAAGCCCATGCTTTTGCCGATAGTGCGTTGAAATTGGCTTTCGAAGGTTTTCAATTGACATATTCCGCGTATTAGAAAATTTGGTTCGTTTAAAAATATTCTGGTCATTTAGTTCGTCATCCCGTTGCGCTGAGCTCTGCACTTATGAGGTTTGGAGTTGTTCTTCGCCATACGGGGGCTTTCGACGACGCAATTTCATACTTTAAGCAACTCGTTCACCATTCGGAGATTACCGGTGACGAGGAATCTTACTCCATTGCTTACCATAACATTGCGTTGTGTCAAATAGGGTAAATGAAATCAATATACGCGTATGTATGTGTATGTATGTAGTTTTCTTTTTGCCTAAGCTGAGGACTATCTTGCTAATTTTAATTTCTCAGAAAACATGAAGCTGTTAATGCACTCGAGAGTCTTGCAAAACAAAAGGACCATTCTGAGGCTTCTAATATTGAAGACCTTGAGGCAGATGCTCTTCAAGCAATTGGCCATGTGCTTCTCCAAGAAGGTCAACTTTGGGAATCTGAAGAATGCTACATTTGTGCTTATGAAGTTTTCGCTAAGTTGGAGGAAATTAACAAACCGCCGCACAGTCATTGCGACAACAATTTAGCAATGTGGGGTATCGCAGCTGGGCATAAACTTTGGAGTCGATTTGCTGGTCTCGCAAGACATGAAACCCCTGAGCACGTCAATGTTTTGATCGAATGGAAAAATCGACGTCAAGCATTGGTCCAAGTTCCACGACCCAACTATGATTTTGAACCAATTGTAGATGAATTTCCAATGGAAAAAGTTCCATCAAGCCATACTGACGCCCCTATTTCTCCAATTTCAGAAGACCCGACAAAATCAGAGGCCAGCAGCAGTAGACATGTGTCCATGCGCCCCAGCGTAGCTTTTGTAGAAGAAGAACGCGTATCATTTGCAGCGGAAGATAGTGTAGTTTATATGTCCTACATCGCGGACAGGGACCGACGCTCTACTGTAGGAAAAAGCTTTACTCGAACGCGATCCATGGCAGGCAGCATTGTTGCAACTATTGATGATGAGAATGACCGAAGGAAATCTTTTCCCATAATTTAAGACTTTTCAGATGATTACACCGAGTTCCAGTTCCAGCCTTTAATCTCACCACTCGACTCTTAAAGAAGACCACAAAGTGTAATGATTTTGTACTACTTTTGATTTAGCAAACTCGATTAAAGTAAAGAATTTGTCACAAAATGTTTGCTTTCTTCTAAAGGATACGAGTTTAATTTGGTTTCCAAATGCGTACGCAATTTTCCGGGCACAACGTCTGATGCCAAATGCAAAAAAAAAAATTTGAAATCAGTGCGAGCGAATCGAAATTATTACAAATATTCCAATTTCTCGGGTTTTTTTTTTTTTTTTTACACTTTTTACTACAAAAATTTCATAGTAACTCTTGCTAATACAATCACATGTTCAGATACATAGAAATATTCAAAATGGCCAATACTATCATTAGCTACAATCATTTCTCTACACGAAATCATTTCGGTATTCTACAGGCTGATGGCTGAGGATGACTATCAAGTGAAATCAATTTTGCGATAGTTGCGGTCCTAACACTAAGCAAAATTAGTGGTTCGAAAACCCCAACATCGGAGCATTCGATTCTAACACCGACATTCGCATTAACTCGGAATTCCCGGCGTTCGATACTGATTTCAAACGACTTTTGACATTACCTTGAGCAACATTGTTTCTATTCTGATATTATGTTTTCGAGTCCCCAGACGCAGATTTTCTTAAATAATCTTCTTTAATCTTCTGACGCTCAGCTGGTGGCGGTAATTCTGGTTTAATCCCGCTGTTTCTACGATCTTGTCTTACTGTGGACTAAACAAAAGCATACGGTAGGCAAGAGTTTAAATGCTGTCCTGTCTTGTAACAAGGAGTAACAATTTAAGAAGGGAATCGATCTAGTTGTGGTTAGCGCTAAATGCAGTTTTAAATATTAGCTTCCGGCTTCCACAAGAACAGCTTTGCCTTTGCTTTGAAATTAATGTGACACAAAAAAATTTGTCGAGAAAAAGAGAATTTCTGCTAACATCGGGTCTAGCGACCACCACAACAATTACTGTAGATTTTGACCAACGCAAACTACAGACACTATTTATTTCTACCCAAAATTCGGTCAAAATCAATGCCTTGCACATAATATATGGCATCCATTTTGCGCTAACGGTAATCTGGAAGGACTTGATCAGTCCTTCCCTCTTTCCGTTAAATTGTGATTTATTGCTACGAGGCTGCATGGACGCTGGACATTTTTATGACCGATGTATAAAATTAGAGTCACACACGTCGTATCTACATTAATAATAATTACTTACCCAAAATTCAATGCATTTTTTGTAGTTGGCGAAGACATGCGAACACAAATCTCTGTTGTAACCATTATCAGATAGGCATTTGTAGGAAAGCTTTTGTTCCTGCCAAGAAAACAAAAAAACGTATTTTTTTTGAAGGATAGCCGATTCTCCGGATGACCATAAGTAGACTATCGAAATTATTCCAAGACTAATGACCAGTAAATAAATATCTTACATGCATGCAGGGATTTTTGAGGTCTGTATTTTGATTTGAATCTAAGATTGGCTTTCCCCTTTGCGAGGATGAATTTGTTTTGCTTTGAGGATTCGAAAGACCAGTTTCGGCATCATTTTTACTCATTGTTCATCAGCAGTCAAAAGTTGTTCGGCTCAACCAGCGAACCAGCTGCTTGGATCTTACAAAATAAGTACACAAAAAATCCTTTTAATTTTTAAGTCTCTCGCGCAAGGTTTCGCACGTAAGATTAGAAATGATCTAGTGTATTACGAAATTATACATGTGTTAAAGAAATACACACATATTCTCAATCGCTTAATTGTATCTGAGCCACAAAAAAAGCATTAAAGTCTCACTTCTCAGGTTCAAGTTATAAATTACAACACAAGTACACTCGTTGAGTTTAGTTGCTCTGCTGTCAGGGTGTCATCGGTGTCGGCTTTGATCGAAATGTTTTTCGCCATAAAATAGTACGATGGGCTATGCTGCGATACACAAATGACCGCTCAAATTACTCCTTAATTAGTTTTTAGTATTTTGATTCATTGAAGAATGCTAAAAAATTGAAAATTCCTAGAAGAGAATTAGTTTCTCAAATCTTAACTCTAAAACGCTTAGTTTTATTGTGTAAATCTTTTCAATTTCAATTCGCACTTTTATTTAAGTTCCAAGCACGTGGAACAACACGACTACAAGAGCACCTCTACGCCGATGAAAGTGAGAGTGAGAATCTGGAGTTTCTGGAGGCTGAAGTTTATGGTTAGCTGTGTGCAATGCAAATTGCGTTCCAATGTTTGGAACTAAGGCTTGTTCTTTCTTGCTCCAGATTACATTTAATTTTAGTCAATTAAGTTAATTAATTTGCGACAACTCTTCGACTGAATTTCATTCTCATTTCCTGAAAAATTATTTATTTTGGTAAACAACAAAAAATTGAATGCCAAAATCTATGGTTGACACTCAATGCGAGGCATATTCAAAACTGCCCACATTCCACTTCTAGCGCGCCGGGCAATCGGGCAAAGCATGCTTGATTTAATTTTCTCAGATTTTGGTAACGCACAAGAAGACAGGCAGTGGCAGACGCAGAGTCCCTCCAAGGGTGCCAGTTTTTTCTAAGAATTTGACCCTAGTTTTGCTGACCATTGTTGACATTATAGAGTTTAGGGGTAGTTAGTGGCTAGCCGTACTTTTTGCCAAAGTGTTTGCAAAAAGTAGTTATAATCAACAATGGCCACAACTTTGCAGCGACAATTGGCACAGTTGGCCACTCCATCCTCAGCAGTTCTTGTTCCTGAGAGACGAGCAAGTTCCATTTTGTTCACTTCCCAAGAATCGGCCGGTTTCAGTAGAGAGACATTTTATAATATTGGTAAGTGCATTCACTGCTTTTGTATTTTTGTTGGCAGGAGAGCTTAGTTAAATATTTAATACATGTCCGGTCCAATGCCACCTCATGTCAGTTGTTACACTTAACTAGATTTCGTTTAGTGAAATGTTCTATTTCACGCTTAGAGATCTGGAAATAGTATAACAGTGTTACAGATGTGGAAAAGAAAATTGTTTTGATGATAGTTGACTCTTGGTTCACAGTACTTTGAGTCTTACGGTTCAAACAAACAGCCAGTTATAAAGTTAACAGTATCGTCGAATATTTCATTGACAAGCTGCAACATGCTTTCACTTTCACTTTGCTATGTATTAAAATCCTGATGAAGCCAAGAATTAAAGCTGAATTGTAATATTTTTAGGATTGGACGGATTGTTCGAACTTATTTCAGCCAATAGCGGATTGTTTAGAAAGTTTGGGGATTCTATTCTCTTTGATGATGCATCCAAAAATTTGGAACGAGCAGTGGAAGACAAGTCCACAAACGACAAGATTGATGCTGCGGTGGATGAATTTTTGATATCTGTATCCCCATTCCTAATGTTGAAAGCATCCCTCAAGTGCCTAGAGTGGTTGGTAAACAGGTCAGTCGGTAGTAACACTTTTTGCAAACAAAGCAGGGTTTAATATTTTCAATATGATTTAGTATACATTGATGTTTTGTTTCCTGTTTAGATTTCATATTGAAAAGTATAATGTAGAGTCAATCTTGAAATGCATCATGCCATTCTATGACACAAAAGCATTTGTACTAGTTATTCAGGTAAATATTCATAATATTGTTAAATCTTAGATTTTAGTTTTTGCCGCAAGTAGTGATAAATTCTTAATCTCCAGATTTTGGAAATCGAAAATTTCAAAAGTCTCAACAAAGAATGGTATTGGCTAGCACCATGCGGAAAATCTGGCACACCTTTGAGCAAAATTACACTCTACTCGAATGTTAACGCTCAATTTATTGGTTGGCTGTTCGGAACCATGCAAGACTTCTTGAAGGTATTAAAATAGAATGTAAAAACATTTCTGTTGGATCACATTTGGTGTAGGTGGAAGAAAGTCGTAAATATTTAACTAATTTAACCACAATTTCAAAAATAGATACATTCACAACAAGAAAGTTTGAGAACGTACATTTCCTTCATGTCAGCAACTATCGTTGGAGTTTTGAATGGAATTAGAGAGAATCAAAGTACAAAGAAATCTGATAGAAACGCTCCTGCCGTCATCCGCCGGATTTGGAGACATTTAGCTGACTTATTGGGAATAAAGAACGAAAAGGAAGGAAGTGTGCTTCAACAAAATGAGGAAATCCACTGCATGATTTACTTGATCATGGTTACTCTTCTCATTGTTGAAAAGGAAAAGCCTGGACTGATAAAACAGTTTGGTGGTGGTGTCGGTGGTGACGTGATAAAGTGTATATTGAAGGTACTACTAATAATTAATTATGGGGGAAACACCTAATTCACTATTTCTAATGTCGGCTTATAATATTTCAGACCCATCCTAGAACTCTAAAAACACAAGCGTATCTTCTTTTGAATGCATTGGCTGAAAATTCGAATTCAAATTTGAATCTTCAAACTGATGCTCGACTTCGTCGAGTGCTGAATGAACTGAGTGTTTTATCGTCAGATTGGGATTTATGGGATATCCTATGGACGGTAATTTTTGACCCTAAAAGCTTGGAACAATTTTTTTCATCTCCCAATAAAATGTGGAAGCAACTTGCCCAAATTGATTTCACAGTTCCTCAACGTAGCCAAATCCTCAAGTAAGTTTTCTTACATACTGTATTCCTGGCAGTAGTTTAATTTTAATAATCTTAAAAATTAGTAAATATCTAGTACCACCTCATGTCAGCTGTTACACTCAACTAGATTTCGTTTAGTGAAATGTTTTATTTCGCGCTTAGAGATCTGGAAATAGTGTAACAGTGTTACAGATGTGGAAAAGAAAATTGTTTTGATGATAGTTGACTCTTGGTTCGCAGTACTTTGAGTCTTACGGTTCAAACAAACAGTTAACAAGTTAGGTTTAGTTAGGGATATTACATTCGCAAACTGAAAAATTAATCATGTATGTGAATCTGTATGTTTTTGTCACCTGAACAGGACAGTGTATAATACACTTTGCAGTACACCGGGTACTCCGAAAAAGAAATGGGCCAACAAATTTCTTACCAGATTTGAAAGAGAATATCCTACTGAGTTTGCACTGGCTTCACAAGGCAATGACCAATTTGCGAAAGATTTGGCTCGCAATTGCAAGGGAAAAGATGTGCTTCTTCTTAGCCAACATTTTGATGCTGAAATGAGGGTGGAAGCTGTGAAAAAGCTTATAAAGCGGTTCAAGAATAGGTACATAAAAACATCCCCCGTGACAGCCCTGGGTAAGAAGGCTATGAAGGAAAATGTTAAGACTCTTGCGAAGAAACACAAGCAACTGAACCAAAAAGGCCAACAAATTCAAAAGAAATGCAAGCCTGACAACAATCCTATTGCGCAAGCATTACATCCAAGATTCACTGACGACAGCGTAAATGTTGTCAAGATACTAGTGAAGCAGAATGCTCAGATTTTACTCAAGATGTTTTCTTTGGAAACAATCGTGGACCTCCTTATACTGGTTATTCAACGGAATCTTACTAAAAACTGCACAAGAATTGCTTTGCAAAAGCTTCTCAAAATTGGAAAGGATATTCCCGAAAGTAGTACTGCGTTAAAATCAAAGGTAAGTTTCGATTTGGTTAAGTTTCAGAACCTGGACTACGCCATTAAACTGAGCTAATGTAATCGAATATTTTATTGATTAGGTGTTCATGATCTTGACGCCGTTTCTCTTTCCCAGCGGAGAAACTTCCATCAAGCTTGCCAAAATTATTTTGTCAGCTCCGTACTCAAAGCAGGACTCATTTCTTCAGGAGTATTCTAAAGGTTGCTAATATAATTCCAATTCCGCCAAATTTTTACTTGCTACGCGAATGTAAAATGCATAGTTTGACATGGCTAACTCTAAAAATAAAAACTGTTTTCAGCTTTCGACTTGGAGTCCAATGAAGTTCAAGCTCAGGATTTATACAATTTTTCGTATAGCGTCTTCTCTAGCAATAGTATGCCCTACCCATTATGGAATGAAAATGTTACCAATGCATCCCAGGCCACGTTTGCTTGCTTGGCTCTAAATTCATCGGCAAACTTTGAGGATGTAATGGCCGCAACTGAGAAGGTGAGTTTGAAATCTAGCATTAGATAGATAGATGTGAAGTTATTTTAGTAAATTATTTGGTGTTCTATTTGTTTAGTTTGAATGTGCTTCCTTCGGTGGATATCCAATCAACAAAGAAAATTTTGCGAAGTGCCTGCAAATTGCCAAAAAGAAAAATGCATTGAGTTTAGAGCTCGTACTTGGTGCCCTACATAAAATGGAATTAACCGACTTCCAGTGTTCAACTCGAGTATTGCTCTTTACGCTGAGGTCCAGCCTTAACCTGAAAAATCGAAACGTTTGTGTCAATTTTCTACAGGATTTTCTAAATGTGAGTTTCTCTTAATATTTTTAAGTCTAATAATAATCATGGATTCATTCCGTACTTTAGATTACAGTAACTTAATATCTTAAGTATACAAACCGTAATATTTGGTTGTCCAATTTCTAGGTGACGCTAAGTTCAACTCAAATTCAACTAGATTTTTGGTGCTACGTAATAAAGTATTGCGACCCCTCGAAGGAGAATCCTGGAGAATCTGCAGAATGTTTTGAATACTATTTGATAAGAACTCTTCAGTTTCTCACTGCATTCCTAAGCAGCAATCCTAAACTTCAACTCAAAACTGCATTATCTCCATCAAAACGCACTAATTCCAGTAACACCAGATCCGGCAAAACACAGTCTGAGTACATGATTGAGCTAATTCTTACTCGAAGCCTGTTGCATGACTCAAATCGGGTTCGCCAAGGTGGACTCAATTGCCTGCAGGCGCTTATAAAATCTGAAACATTGAAAGCTGAAACAACGTTGTTCCTAAAGAACGTGCTTACGTACAGTGAAGAAATCTTTGCTGACAAAAAGTGAGTGTTCTGCATTCCAGAATTGTCTCGTTTGATTCGTAATCGTTGACTAATTGCTATGTAATTAATTGTTTGTGTTTCAGTCAAATTTCAGTAGTTATCACGGAGGCCTTTAGAGAAAGACGATTCAAAACAGTGTTGGACCGTTTTGTTGAAATTATACTGAGCACCGAAGATCACACTCTTTCTATTGGACTACTCAAACTCTACAAATCGGCGGATGCTCATGTACGTATTCGGACTAACTATATCTAGAAAGCACCTGATTTGTTAGCGTAGCACTCTATTTTTGTATGTTGATGCTAATATTTTTTAATCGCTCCTAGATTTTTGCAAGGTTCATTCCGCGTGTTATGGAACTCCTCGAGAATGAACCCCAATCACAAGTACTCTTGGCAATTCTCGATTGCTACGATGGATCAGTGGAAGGAACGTTCGAAGTCATTACAGCTTGCTTGAAAAATAAATTGACGTGCCCAAAGATCCTCTCCAAATTCACAGCAAGTGTTGTGCAAAAGTACAGTTTGCAAAACAAAAGAAAATTATTCGCCAATTTGATCGACTCTGTTCTTCACTGCGAAACTCCTGACGTAAGCCCTTGAGATTGTTGAGAAATGTTTCCGAAATTTCATTGTTTGTTTGCATTCCAATTCCATTGTTGAAAATATTAATTCTCTACATTAATCCACTAGATAAAAGTTGCCGTTCAGCGTTGTGTCCGCAAGTGGGTTCTTGAAGGTTCCGTAGTCGCAGCTGAGCTAGAAAAATGCGTGGTAATGGAGAAATTGCAAGGTTCATCGGGACAATCGAGTAACGTTGGTTCACGGCGAAAAGGAAAGTCCAACTTGAATTCATCAAAGTCTTGCTTTGGAAATGTTCAATGGACTGACAGAGCTGAAGTTATTTTGGAATTTCTGCAGTCCGAAAAAAAATTGGACCAGAAAACCAAGCTAATCTTACCAATGTTCAAACTCCTCAAAATGTGAGTTTAAGTCTCCAAACATTATCTTTATCATTGGCATCTTGCTGACGTTCAGGGGGAAACTCGATTATTTGTTGTTTGGTGACTCTAATTGGTTCAATCTGAATCTGAATTTCATTTTGCTTAGATGCATCGCTTTAGAAGAACAGTCTCCTGTGGAATATTTGAAGCAGCTGATCCTTACATCGATGACTTTATGTTGCTACCAGGATGAAAAAGTTGATACTAAAGATTCAAATGGTATTCCTCGTTTTAAGTTCTTTGTCTTGCAAAACTCCCAAGTTCAGCTATTTCCACAATTATTTGATTCGAGACTTACGATACATTTTTTGTTTGCAGACTGGATACATTTTAATGTGGAGACAATCATTGACTGTTTACGATGTTCAAGAAATCCTCAGACGCATCATCACGCACTTATCTTGTTGAACTATGCAGCCCGTAGATATCCGGTAATTGAAAATTTGTGCAGAAATATTGAGAATGCGAATTTAGTCTATGGTCATCGTCATCTAAAGAAAAATTCAAATATTTTTTAGGAACAAGTTTTGCACGGAATAATGAGTCTCTTTACATTTATGGGATCTTCTATTCTCCGCCAAGATGATGCGTACAGCACACAATTGATTCAGCAAACTGTTACAACGATTATTCCCACGTTGGCAAATACAGTTCACCACCCGAAGCGAATGGAATTCTCCAAAGCCCAAATTTCAGCTGGCATATTTCGAGTATTTACATCTGCTGTACAAGACATTCCAGTTCATCGACGGCTCCCCGTATTTACCTCATTGGTTGAGACTCTTGAACCGAGTGAATCTCTGTGGCAAGTTTGCATAATAATCGTTGACAATGCACTAACCAGAGACAGGAAAAGGTGAGTCATAGATTATATTACATTGAATTAACCTTTCTTTGGGAAGCCTGCTACGAGCTCTACCAATAAACTCGTGTTTATTTTTCACAGGAGCAATTTAAATGTTGACATTGATCTTGCCACCGATCTTGTGTGGAATTCTTCGCCAGAAGTGGTCCTCCGGACCTTGGAGAAGATATACGACTATTTGATGAGCCTGAAGATTTACGATGGTGGGCGCATTGTATACTTGGGTATGTGAGACTTTCCAAATTATTTTAAGACTAATTTATGATTATTTTTTGTAGACTTCAGCCACGACGACTTTAAAAACAGACCGATTACTCAAGACTTTTTGTCCAAAGCGGTGATAGATTTGGCAAGGAAAGAATCCTTCCGAGACGTTGAAATTGTGATTCTTTTCACCCTTGAACTTGTCTCGAAAATATGCGGCAAGGTAAGCCTACTTTGCTCAATTTGTATGATGTGCAATTAAATTAAAAGGTACCTTATATTATAGTTTTCAGATCTGGGAGACCAAAAGTTGAACTACGACTTTCTGTTAGAAAAGTGCCTTTCCTACTCGAAAACTGTGAGCAAGATTCGAGAAGACAAGATATTTCGTTTGATCACCCACAGGAATTTCGAAGTTATTGGCAAGATCAATGTCATTCTCGACCCGAAAGATTTTGTAAGAGTGACGAAATCAATTTTAGACAGAGATGACCTGAACGTAAAGAAGAAGATGCTTGACATGTTGAATCATCGAATTGCACAAAAGGTAAGGTTCTAGTTCTTATCCAACTTGAAGCACTTTTACTATTGCAGGCATAATTTAATACTTTCATTTGGAAACAGGCTGAATGGTTTAAGGACCTTCAAGTGCTACTGGAATTGGTGACTCCACTTGTCGAGCTAGGAAACTGCACTCCAGAAACAGAGGAAATGGTCACTGTTGTTCAAATTGCATTTTTGTCGCTGAAACTGATTGCAAGACAACTAGCTTCCACAAATCCGGAGGAATTCATCTCTGTATTTCAGCTGTGCTTAACTCATTGCAGTAACAAGAACCGACTGTTGGCTTCATCAGCTATGCTCTGCATGAGTGAACTATTTTGTTTGAAATCCCTAATTCTGTCTGAACTTCACACCATTTGTTCTGAAATTCAATCCATTCTCAAGACATTCAATGTTTCAGAGGAACTAAATTTGTCGGGTGATAAAGAGCAAATTGGAGAGGAGAACTTGACCCTCACAGCTACGACAGCAAATTTACTTTGCATCAGTACAATAACTTGTGTGAACAAATTGATTGAGCAAATGGGTTCATTCCTCAAAGCTAAATTTCTTCAGAAGGTCCTCGTTATTGTGCTGTCTACAGGAGGAGTGTTTGGTGCTGGTGAGAAGGCTGAGAATCGCAAGAAAATTTTCGACCTAAAGCAGAAATCATTGATGAAAACAATTGCAACAAAAATTCCTCTCAGAAATTCACTGCCAGTCCTTGTAGCTGTTTTTAAAAAATTGATAAAAGTGAATGACACTTGTATAGCTGGGTTGGTATTGCTCATGGACACGTTGAAAGATACACTTCAGCATTCGACTGAAAAGCTGGATCTGGCAACTCTTATGACGACTTGTGATGCATTCCTCGACCAGTTCCTAACGTACAGGGAAATCATTGCCCCTGAGACGAATCAAACGTTAACACCTGAGAATGAACGAGTTGAAAATGCGATAATTAATTGTCTGGTTTCTGGGATTGTATTAAAAATGTCCGAAGGTGTCTTCCGGCCGTTCTATGTCAGATTGCTCGACTGGGCTTCTGACAGCGTGCCCCGTCTAATTACATTCTACAGGTATTGGTTTGATTACACTGCAGTACGCTAAAAAAAAATTACAGCTCTGTAGGTCATTATTTAACAATGTTTAATTATCTGCAATTACAGAACGAGTGCAGCATCTGCAGAACGCCTCAAGAGTCTTTTCGTAACTTTTGCCGGTTACGGTATTTCGAAAGCCTGTGATTTCCTTCAGAAGGACCCAACTCTAACCAATGCTATCCTCAAGTACTTCTTCCAAATATTCTTGAATGACCGCGAAGGGTTCATAACCATCGACAGATTTAATGCTTTAGTGAACCCCATCCTTGATTTGGTAAGCAAGAATGTGCATTTCCTCTCCTCATTTTTCGTTAATAAAAGTAAAATCTAATTTTCATGTTTTTAAACAATAGGTTGAGTCTGAGTACGTGTTGAGTGGGACTATTAGCATAAAAGAAGTGAATGATGTTTTGATCCAATTGGCAGTCGCAACAAACGATTTGAACCGTTGGCAATATCTTGTAGAATTAATTTCCATGAAGTCCCAGCATCCGAACAGTCAAGTTCGGCTTAACATAATATCAACTTTGGAAACTGCTGGAAATGAATTAGGCAAGGACTTCTTGCCATTACTTCCTCCTGCAGTGCCATTCTTGGCAGAATTGCTAACTGACGACGATCGCAATGTGGAAAATGAGACCAGAAAGGTTCTGCTCAGATTGGAGGACCTTGTCGGAGAGCCACTACAGCCTTACTTCACTTCATAAATTTTTTTTTTGAATACCGCGTAATTTTTATGTTTGACTTTATTTTTATGAAATAAAATTTTAATTTGTTCTTGCTAATTTCGAGATCACGAATTTCAAAATTTATTTCAGCTTCTATTATAGATTTAGCACCAAAAGATTTAGCCCAATTTAAGTTATACAAAATTACTTTTACTTATTAGACACTAAGATTTTACTGGTTTTAGGCTGGAATGGTATGCTTTCTGACTAATAAAGTCCATAATCCCTTTAACTCTCTTACTGGCACGCTCCGCTGGCTTCGTCTTCAGCGAATTGCCTGCAATTTGGATCACTCCTTCTGGATTTTCCAAATGAATGTTGAATACATTTTCGGGTTTCGGAATAGCTGAAAGCACAGAATACATTAGTCGTAAATATACTTGAAAAACGTATAGAAA
This sequence comes from Hymenaphorura dentifera, assembly GCA_034699705.1. NCBI lineage: Eukaryota > Metazoa > Arthropoda > Collembola > Poduromorpha > Onychiuridae > Hymenaphorura > Hymenaphorura dentifera. The sequence goes on from JAQGCM010001143.1 coordinate 14,613, forward strand.
TTCTTTCAATTTAACCTACTTTTGGTCTTGTTTGCACTCGTAACCACTATGAATGTATTTTTGGTCTCCTTTAGTACAATTCCTTTCAAACCCATGTAGTCTTTGCAATTAGAGAAATGAACATTGATTAGGGCGCCATGAAAATCCGCACGATTAAGTCTTGCTTGGATATCTTGGACTTTCTTCTCATCCCTGTTAATGTTATGCCAAATGTAAATTCCATTATTTCCATTCCAACTCAAAATTAAGGCATAAATCAGTTTTCAAAGTTCTTTAGTTAAGTCAGATAAATGAGTACTTCGTACTTACTTTATAAGATCGCAAATATATTCTTTCCAAAGTGCGTTTAAGGGAACAAAATCTTCGTATTTCAACTCCTCTGGAACCTTCTTCTCAAGTCGTAACCTCACTTTTCTACTGATGCCAGAGGAGGAACCTTGGAGATTTGCTGATTTGGAGAGGTCAACTTTCTTAGACTCGTGTTGGAATCTTCCCAACACGAATGTCTGCAAAAACATGAAAAGTATTAGATATTCGTTCAATGGTATTTTGGCAGGTTTCTTCAAGTTTGTTACCCTTTTCATAGTCTGTTCCAATTCCCGTTGAACTCTTGTCGCTTTCGGGAATACGGTTTTAACAAACTTATTCACCGTATCGTAATCAGACTGATTTATTGGTGCTGAGTCCACAGTTCCATCCGTGCGAAGTTTTTTGTAAATATGCCCAGACGTATCTCGAGCTGGTCGCTTATCGCTCATTTTGATATTTAAAACTTATTCTGAGTTGATCAAATCAAAAGAATTGGTTTAGTATCTGTAAAAAATCAAATGGAAATTTGAAAATTAGATCTCTTTTTGTATTACAGAAAAGGTTAACATCTACCAAAATTATTGCCCTAACTCATCGTGGCGAAGGCAAGATTGCTAATATTTAAAGGTTTCACGGTTTTGTAGAAACCATCAATGTTTCTAAAAATTCTTGGCGATTGAACGACTATTATTGTGAATTCATTGAATTCTTTGTCGTCCAGCGAGGTTTCGCACAATTTGTTTTGAATTTCAATGAAAATAATTGCACGTTTGTTCATGTTTTCGTCATAATATTTATTTGAATTGATTTTTTGAGACTTTGATCAAATCAATTACTACGACAAATACTACAAAACTAAACTGTTGCTTTGAATTCTATAAATACAAAATTGTCAATTTTAATAATAGTCTCCTATACGTCTCCTATAATATAAATGAGCAGGTAACAAATAATGACGCCTGGTTAAGGATGCGTCGTATGGATTAAAGTTGCACTTTTCCAAACGTTTCAGATAAATTCTGGTTGGTTGGGCACAAAGAAGGAAAGGTATTGGATTTATATCCCAAGATCCTTGTTGATAGAGTTTTTTAATTTCACCCTCGTGCGATTTGGCCTAAATTCCAGAAAATTGTGTTCAAAACCTTGTGATTGGTGAAATTACTAACAACCATATAGTAATATCAACATACGATTTCGTAATGGCGGTGAGCCTGGGCAGCCAAATCAAATATTACGGCTTGGATCTTGTCAGCCTCCGACAATCGTATAAAATCTTCCTGTGACACGTTGTGCTTGAGCAGCAGTTCACGAGGAACCAAAACTCTCCTTTTTTGAGCATTGTATGGGATGGCCCGAATAAAATTTGTCAGACCAATCGCCTTCCCCAAATGAGAACAAGTGTGATCAAGGGCAATGTGTTTAAAATCTGAATAGAGAAAGAATGGTTCGGTCAAAATCTACTTTAAATGCTGAGTGGAGTTTGAATTGAATTAAATGAAGAATATGCATATGGCATAAATATCATAATTTTAAACTAACTGAGGAGGTCAAGAATCAGATACAGGACCGGTGTCACAGACTTGTCACAGTAAGTCTCCAACTCTGCCAAAGTTGAGAACTGGGCATCAGCCAGACCTTCCTCTCTGCTCTCGATCAAATTGATAAGCCATTTCTGTTGCACGTCCATGTCCATGACTTGCTGGAATGGATAATGAAATTAGAAACGGTTAGCGGTAGCGTTGGGATTTTTGGAAATGAAATTAACTAGCAACTGAAATTGCTAGGCAAAAGAGCAATGGACATACAACAATGCAAGGTACCTTGCTGAGTTGGTCAACAACCGGATGATTCGGTATTTGTTTGTAGTCTCCGTTCAACCTTGCTTTGAAAAGAAGTCGAACTGCTTCTCTCCAAAACACAAATCGCCCAAGGCCGATGTCTTTTTGCGTGACTTGGTCACGAATAAGAGCAATTTCTGTATTAAAAGCTCTGATTGCAAATATCCCTGCTCTATGTTGAGCTTCAGGAACCAGAAGTGTGCATAGGAAATTTTCATAGTCGTGTTTCCTAAAATATTCATATGATATTTTAAAATTTTGACAACCTTTCTAAACGTGTAAACGAAACGGAACAAATTCGGCAGAACGCAGTTGCGCGTAGGAAGGTGGGCTTTTGTGTGTGAACACCCCTAGGTCCCCTGAGTTCAA
>JAQGCM010001144.1:0-17127 GCA_034699705.1 Hymenaphorura dentifera
TTTCTATGATATCAAACAAAATTCTATGGGCTTGGAAAATACGAACCCGTGCGTAGCACGGGTAAAGTGCTAGTTTCAGTTAATCACGGGTCCATATAGTAGTGGCTTCTCCACTCTGGCCGGACTATGACTCTCTCTGCTGTAGAAACAGCAAAAGGCACAGAGCAGAGAAGCAAGACAGCATTTCGAATTGGTTTGATAATCAAATTCATCACAGTTGTTCTTGAAGTAATCGACGGCTGAAGATTCCAGGAAACCACAAGCGCTTCATTTTGCATTCTTGGAATTGTTCAAGTTCAAGCACGCTTTTCAAAGTATTAATTATTGATTCTTAGAGGAGCTCTGAACTGTAACTAGGGTAGCTGTTGAAAATTCTGAATCACTCGATTTTCAACCGAACCGTTTGAGGATGTCTGAGTTACAACCAAAAGATTAGAACTCGGCCAATGCTTATCAGCAGAAATAACGGTTTTCCAATCATATAGACGACTTGAAGGCACTGCGTGGACTCTTCTTGGAATTGTTTTCAGATCTTCAATGTTACGGCGATGAGATGGTCGGTACAAATTGTGATTTAACTAATCCTAAGAGGTTGACATTCAAAGTAAAAGCGTTGCCTTAATTTTCATGAACAATTCCATTCAGTCTAAAAAACGAACTTGGTTTCATTTCCCCGTCTGTCTGTGCCAGAAATCTCATTAAGTATTTAGAGACCTAAGGCCAGGTTTGTACTCTTGACTGCTTATCTGTAGTTTGCAAACTGAGTTATTATGTCTAATATTGTTTGTCACTTTGCATTGTTTCTAAGACTGATGATAGTTCTACATATTTCTATTCAGTTATCAGAAAAAGTTTGATCGGGTTTCGGTGTTCCGGAAAAATACTTGGACGTTGGTCTTGTCTGTACTGTAGAGTGAAAGTACCATTGGACTCGTCTGCAATTCATTGTTTGGATTTATGGAATTGACTGAGTTTTGACCTGGCCCAGGGCCGAAGACTTGCATAGCAAATTTTTTCCCTGGTCACAATTTTGCATGCAATACAACTTGCACTTTATTTCGAAATGCACAACTTGTGTTTGCAAATGCAAATCTCGGACAGCGTAGAACCTAAAATTCGGGTCATTAGAAATTTTGGGTAGGCTCATAGCTCTTGTAATTGCTATTGCTAAATTGTTTTAATCCAAACTTTGGTTAAACAAACTAACAAAGTACAATCTGCACTTTACAAGATTTGAAATATAAGCGTATCGCTAATTAAAAAAAATTTATCAAAAATCAAAATTTAGACTCTACTTCTACTTCTGCAAGGAAAGAGACTGTACTCTCTCAGTTGTGCTCATTAAAAATATTGTACTCATTCTACAAAGCATTAAGAAATTCAACGCAAAATCACAAGAATAAGGTCTGGTGATGTCATCATCCTGTCTTCATGCTTCATTAAGCTCAACTCAAAATGCTTGTCCATTATTTGATACAAGAAACAACAAAGAAATTTGGCTTTGATCAAATTCGTACAATTTAATCCAAATGCAAAAATCTTAACGGGGCGGGGGGAACGAACGTCAGAGCTGAAGGCTAAGATTGTAATTAATTGACGAGCTAATTAAATCCGGTAAAACCAGTTTAATTAGGAAGTAATTAAAGCCGCCAAACTTTCTTAGTGTGCCTTGTTTTCAGACATGAAGTGAACCTCATAACTTGTAGTTGAAGATGTCTCGAGATTATGAGTCACGCACTTGAAAGAAAGCAATAATCTAATGCATGCTTTCTAGTTGCTCTTCTTGAAGCCTAAAACTGAACCCTCGCACCGCTTGGTTTTACGACAAGCACTTTTTTTGCTTTCTCTCCAGCTTTCTCCATTATTTTTATCACAGTAGCAACGGCAGCTGCAGCAGCTGCTCAAGTTAAACTAACTCACTCGAATTTGAGTTAAATATTAATTAAAAAAATTGTGAAAGCTGTGATTTGGGAGACGTTCTCTTTCTCTTCTCACCCTCGTCGTCTTGTGTAATTGCATTATCTGTTCCAATCCTAAAACCAAATCTAACTTGTAAATTTGTTTTTTTGCAAAGTTGTCCTCCTGCACTTGTATCCTCCGAGTTTGCCTTGCCAAGCCAAGTGCAGTGAAAGTGATGATAGTCTGTATGCATGTAAGTAATGTTGCAAAGTAAGTAACCTGTTGCTCACACAAGCAGTCAAAGTTGGGCTAGCCATTGCATTGCATTGCCAAGCAAAGTAAAGCAAAACATGAGCGAGCAGCCTCATCGTATCGTGCATACGGTGACGAAAACTTACGCAACGCAACGCAAAAGCAACGCGGTTGAGGGAAAATTGTAGTTTTTTTTTTATTTTCTTCACTGCTTTCCGTGCTTTCTGTCGTGACTCTCAAATTCGGAGTCTGAAATTCGGAGGGAGTCTGAACTGAATCGACTCAGATCCTGACTCAAGCCCAAGCTCTGGAATAAAAGGACTTTTGCCTCGTCTGTTTTCTCTCAGTTGCCGTTTAGTGCTCGCCAGACACAGATCCCTGCCTAAAACTCCAGAAAATCCTTTTAAAACAAATATCACGCCGGTAGATAGACTACAGCTGCAACTCCAACTGCATCCTCTGTTTGCTCTAACAATTATTACTTTTTGCACATCTCACACCTCACAAATTATCACAGATCAAAATCAGATAGATCAGATAACCAAATATTTAATTTTCAACTCTTCAAAAAAAAATTTGTGTCAAATCTCCGTAGTCCTTTCCACTTTCACACTCAAGAATCATCATGTGTGCTTCACAAACACCACCCAAGAAATTTACCGTCAGCATTAAATATTCTTTGCGCAGATTTGAATTTCTTTCCTGTCGATTCATTCGTCAGTGTATTTTAAAAAGTATCATGTCATCCTACACTTTAATTTAAAAAGCCAAAAAAAAAACAAACGCCGACGACTGCCACCCGTCGACTTTCTCCCAGTCCAGTACATGGTACGTTCATACATATTTTCAATGCAAAGGCAAAAAAAACAGCCAAACGCACCACAGTGCAGTGAGTCGAGTCCCGTTCCCGTTCCTGTTGTGCCAAATATCATCTCTGAGGACCAATGAATCCAGTACTTAAACACACACAATATTTTAATTAATTAACAAGTCAAGTCAAGTCAAGTCAATTAGCACATAAAATGATTACATTTCAAGGCTAGTAGAAATTTTCTAAAACACCAAGTAGTCAACTAGCCAAGTGAGTTGAGAGAGTGATAGTTTGGAGACCTGATTGGTTTTCATTTTTAAGGCTGCTCTGCATGCTCTCTGCTCCTTCACATTCACATCACTTTCGTTTCAATTAAGGGCTGAGCTGATCTGATCAAGATCAGAGTCAGAGTCTTGAAAAATCTCGTCATCCTGCCCGCCTGCCTGGTCTGCGGATGACGTGGACTTGGACGTGTTCTTCATCTCCATGAAAATGAACATGGAGTTAATAATAATGTAACGTTTGACGATCATCATCCCAGCAGCAAGACAGCAACTCTTCTAGAAACTCTAGATTCTAGAGAGAAACAGACAGAGGAGAGACTTGAGCCACTCTTCAAAGAAATCTACTCCCTCAAAAGAGAGAAAGATGAGAGCTTTGTAGTTACAACTTACATAGTTGAAGGTCTAAAAATAGTTGATTCTCCAGAAAATCCTTAGCAGCCGCAGAGGCAGCAGCAGCGTTAGCGTTAGCGTTTTTTGAGTTAGTTGTCCGTCGTTCGTTCTTAGCTGAGTGGTGTTTAAAACAAAAACACAAGGTTCATACGTAATATTCATGCAGTCTTGTACAAATCACCCGGTCGACCAGAAGTGACGGACGGACGAGAGTCGACAACGAACCACGAGCGGCCAGGCCGACGCGACGTCCGACCCAAACCACCACCATTATAATTTTCTTCATTTTTTTTTCACTCTCTCTCTCTCTCGCTATCTGTTTGAGTGATTTTTGTGGAAAAAATTAACATCCTGAGCCCTGTCTTTCCTCCAAGATTCCTTGATTTCCATCCAGAGCAGCGGCAGCAGCAACTAGAGCACTTAAAATCCTTCTTTTTCTTCGAGAACAAACCTCACAGTAATTACATAATGTTTCGACACTTGGCTAAAGTTGGGCAAACCATGTCAAAGTTATACATACGCACATGCCATGCCTAATTATCGTATAGAAATGGCTTGACATTTTGGACAGAAATGAGTCTTCGTGAAAAAACTTGTAAAAATATTTTGACATTTACAAACATTATTTGAGCGAATGGCTTAGCAAGTGCATTTGTCACGACTGCGACTATAAATGCAAAACTTTTGAGTATTAGTAATGTGCCAAATATTTTAAAAAAACTGAGTCAGTGCATCGAGTCATCACATCACAACTACCACACAGATCACATCATGGCCCAACGATCCACAGCAGGCACAAAGGGTAAGAAAAGAACTTAAAGATTTCATAAGTACTTTGCTTCCATCCATCGTCAATCGTCACCCGTTGTCGTTGTCGGTCGTTGTCTTTGAAGATCTTGAAGATCTTGTCACTTGCGATATTGTATCGTGTTCGTTGATGGAATTCGATTAGTCGATAGTTAGAGATGCCGATGCCCAAAACTAATTGCAGGCGTGAGAATGAGAAGAGATAAGATCTTGTCAGCACGGCAATGGTGCTAATGGTGCATGAGAGTACTCTGCTTAGAGTATTTCTTCAAGTTGTTCTTCTTAAGAATGCCTGGGTGCTTAAAGCGGTGCTTTGCCGCTGTTCTACTCGAAACACCGGTCTTCATTTCACCACCCGACCCGACGGCGACCCATGGAATTTATCAACATATCCGCATATCCCAAATGCCAGATAAAATGTATCTTTCTTTGTCCACACTTCGCTAGGCAGGCGTCTCCAGGCTACAGAACCTCAAAATCTTTGACCTATGAACTTTGGAATGACCAAATACAGACCAGTTTACAGCCTCTTTTGTGTGCAAATTTGGTCATCTCTGGTAGTCTGCAATCTCTTAAAACCGCAATTTCAAGTCTCAAACTCTGAGCAATTTGCTAAATTCAGAGCTTTACTAAATAGAAATCAATTAAAAATGTTACAATACGCTGGAAATGCACAACATGCAAGAATTTTCCGCCCCAAGGGAATTTCGCGAGAGATGCATTTCTATTGGATTTGGATATGCATTTGCATGAAGTGACACCCAATTACATGTGCGTTGCTAGACGACTGACGACGACGAAATTCGGTTCGGTTCTTTTCTCTCTCTCTCTCAAAAAAACAACAAATGTTAAATTCGATGTGTGCGTCTTACATACCTTACTTACCTGGTTCGGCTGAGACTGGCACTTACTTAGCAGGAGCAGCCGCGCTGAGTTGAGTTGAGAGTGTTGCTTTCAGTGTCCTGTCAAGTGCAAGACATTCTGTTTTTCAAAGGTCTTTTGACGGATCTCCTTGACAAAGATCCATGACAAAGTTCGATTCTCAACCCAACACAACATTGCACACTCCACAGTGCAGGTCTACAACACACCTTCCTTTCTTTCACTTCACACTGTGTACGTAACGTACAGACAGACATGCATTATCGCCCATGAAACTCAAACTCCTAGAGACTAAAAACACCCTTTAGGGAGATTAATTCGAAACCCACGCAACGCAATGCAATGCAATGGAACGAAACCCGGGTAGTAAGTAGCAAGCATATGGCCAACTTTCTAATACAAAAGATTACATCATGAGCTAACTACTACTGCTGCTGCTCGGCTCGGCTCTGCTCTGCTTCGCTCAAAGAAAGCACCCAGTGCCAAGTGCGTATCAAAGATACCTCCTCAAATTTTCGTGCGAAGAAAGGGAACGTCTCGGCTTGTAAAATCAACGGCTCATTCTTAAAAAAAATTGTTTAAGAAGTTCACGCACTAATCGTCGTTAGAACAACTTAAAGAAAGCGGGCATTCTTCTGGACAATTATTTGTTGGCTCTTTTTCTCGAATCTCCAAATCTCAACAAAATTTTAAGTTTTAAGACTCAATAAAATTCGGCATTTTTGGACAGCTTTTGTATGAACACTTGAAGATTTTTAGCTTATCTTATAGCACGATTGCATAACTTATACACACCTGATGCAATCTTCTGAGGCTATGCGAAATACATACACTTATTTGGTTACAGATTGTTTCACAGAAGTCAGTCACGGCTCAAATTTCTAATCGTGCCTTAAATTGGCCATTAAAATTTCCATTCTTTCCACAACCTCGGTTCGCTCTACTAACCCTTAAAAGTCGAGACTTGACTTGAACATGAATAAAATGGCTTCTCAAACAAAAACGCGAGCGCCCCTTAATTTTTTGCTTTGACTGCCAGACTCAATTTACATTTCTTCTTTTGTTTCATTTATTGCAAAATACGTGGAGACAGTCGTCATATGTACATTCCCAATTCCCAACTCACATTTGATTGGGGTTGAGGTGTGGGTGAGTCAGAGAAAGCATGACTGCATGGATTGGATTGGATTCAAAATGAAAATTTAATTCTGCCTAGCCTTTCTGTCGTCGTCCAACTTTCTCCAACCAGCAGCCTAGCCTGACATCTTGGCTCTTGCTGTTGTTTGCCGATGGAAAAGTTGGCTGGCTGGCTGGCAAGTTTGATAGAGAAATCGTACTTAGCGTAGGTCTGACTGAGTGTGAGAATAAATAAAGTGTGACTTGTGCTCTATAAAATGAGTGGCAGGGTGAGTCCCTCAACTCCCTCTCCACCTTTTAGGCCAAATTGAGGTAGACAAAAGACCAATTCACACGTTCCCCGCCTCAATTCATGGGTTCGGGTTCGCCAAAGAAAACCAACCCAGTTGTTGGTTCTCTGCACTAACAAGATCAGAATCATCACCAAAAGAGCAGCAGCCAAAACGCCCGGGTTTTACTTTCTTCTTCATCATCTTCTTCGTGCTCTGCTCTCTCTTAAGACGACTCATCACGGTCGTCGTCGTCATCGTCGTCGTCGGCGATAAGAAATGGCAAATGGCACGCACTACTACTACATGTTTGGGTCAATCTACTAACCGAGACGCCGGCGTTTCGTTAGATTGTTAGACTGGCCGGGTGTTGTCCCGACGATGTCGAACTTCGCGTCCGTGTCATCCTCATCCTCATCTTTGTCGACTAGGCTAACCACGGCGGTACGCTACGGTTTCACCAGCAACCAGCCAAACGGTTCGTACGTCCAAACCATTCGGGTTTAGTTTTAACCCGGGTATGTGGCCCTCGCTGAACGCACGCTGAAACTGAAACACTGCTGCTTGCTGAACAACGGGTTTGTTTAGTTTCTGGAAGGATGGGCACGATGAACCGAACCTCTGCTCTATGAAGAAGAAGGTACTTTATTGGTTTTTTTTACTCCTGGTCTTTTTGGTCTTCCAGTTTTTTTCTCCTCGTCCTACAACATTCGCACTCGCATTCTCATTCGTAAGAATTTTGCACAATCTTGAGCGTTGGATCGTAGCAACAAGAATTCTAGGCAGGAGCTTGCTGCCTGCCTGCCTCCCTGCTTTTATAGTTTTCTGTAGCTTTTGCACACTTTCTTGGCAAAGTGCCCTCATCTGTTCTGTTCTTGGGGTGCTCTTTAACTTTACCACTTTAAGACTAGACATGCATCTTTTTGGAGTTGGGAATCCAATGCAATGCATGAGATGGATGAACCAAATTTTACCTTTCCGTTCGTCCCGTTCGTTCAGTTCGTTCGTTCATGGCAATGTAGCTGAAAGACGAGAGTTACTTTTTTGAAGAATTGGAACCTCAAGAAGAACTACTAAAGAATATATGCTCGCTTTGCTTGTTCGGGCTGTTCGTAAATCTGAAGGATTTTAGGGAAATTCCACTTGCTCTGCTCTGACGACTTGCCTCTTGTCTTAGGTTCTAGTCAGGAGTCAGGACAGGACAGGCGGGCAGGAGGAAGTCGGGCTTTACAAGAACACTCGTTTGATCATGGCGGGCGTGATTGCTTCCTGTGCGTTGTGCGAATCTGGCCTGGTCTGGTCTGGAGTACTTAAAATACTTTGGCCAAATGCTGCAGAATTCTTCAGGATTTTAGATTTTAGCGTGTGCGTTGCGTGCATAATAGCTTTTGTCTTCATGCAGAGTTTCTTCTTTGCAATGCAATTTTACCGCTGCGCCGCTAAAGTTTTAAAGCCTCAAGTTTTTAGACAATTATTGCTTTTGCTCAAAATACCGCTCGAAAAGTTGGAAGGGTCGCACTGTAAAAAAGATAGGGTGAGATGGTAAGGGCGTGGTTCAGAAACCAATCTTGGCTTCGAATTGCTTGTTACTGTGGTTTTATTGTCGTCGTCCCGAAACGTCGAACGAACGATAATAGGATCCGTGTCCGAAACCAAATTTGGTTTGGTGTCGCAGCTGAAAATATAATTGGCAAGACGAAAGTAAAATTGAGTAAAATTTATGGCGTCGTCTTCGTCGTTTCCTGCCCATTATTTTTTTGGGTGACAACTGCGACAACCAACTACGAAGACATGCATGACTCAACAATAACATTCGCATAAAATACAAAAATAGTTTTTGGCGGACATTTGCAATTCGCAGCCCAGCACCACCAGCACCAGCTCCATTTATGGTCAACAAATCTGGACACCAAGATGTCCGCTCCCCAGCTGCTGCCAATTTCAATTTTCAAAGTACTGTTCAAATTACGTATTCCAGACTCCACTCGACGACTTCAAGTCGTCCATCTCGTCTTCGTCGTCTCAAATTTTCTTTTCGAGCTCAGGTGCAAATTGCAAATGATTCTTATTCTTTTATGTCCGTCGATCTGTGTGTGATCTCTCATCGTTAAAAAAAAATGAGATTTTGCGAATTTAAATTGCGAAATTTAATGTGGTGTCGTGTTTTGTTTTCACAAACGATGGACGCGACACGACACCGCACGACTCGACCACGACTACGACTCGACCTGGCACCTGGCTCACCTTACCAATTATTATTACCAAACATTTTTATTGTCATGTCGTGTCGTCGTGATGAAATCCAATAACTTTAGCTTAGCCTAGCCCTTAGCCCGTTTGTGCAAAATTGTGCAATGCAATACGCGATACGCGAAATGTTGTTCCTTTAATCTATTAATTATCTCGAGTTTTGCTTGCTTTGGTTGAATTTGTGTTTGTTCTTCGGTTGACCAAACTTCAGGCTGGCTGGCTGGCTAAACTTACATAGTACACACATAACATCAATACACGTAGCAGTAGAGTGAAGCAAAGCAATAGATAGCATTTCCTGGAAATTTGTGTTCGTTGGTTTTCTCCTGAATCTGAATCCGTGTGTCCGGGTAACTTGATGAGTTACCCGGAAAGCTAGAATCCGGGCAGAAATTGTGTAATACTAGTTGGGCTGGCTGGCATTGCTTATCCTACTAATACGTAGATGGAAAATGTCAAAGTATGGGTTGGTTGGTTGCGGAAAAGGAAGACGACCCGGGCCCGGGCCCATCAACCAACCAACCAGCCAGGTAGGTAACAAACCTGTTGTTTGATTGAGGTCGTCCCGGATTCATTGTATATTTGCTGAATTTGCTCTACTATTACGTCCGTACGTACGTATCAAGACTGATCTGACAAATGCAAGGCTTTTAATGATAGAAATTAATCAAACGTCTTCACACCTGAGCGATCACAGGCAGCACAGCACTGTACTGCACGGCACTCATCTTCTTCTTCTTTTTTCCTTTGATATCCAAGAATAATCAGAAACTATTAGGGCTTCAGTCAGTCCGTCCACATCCGACATCCCCATGCATGGCCGTGGGCTCAAGCGTTGAACGTTACTCATTTTACGTAAGGTACATCTGTGCTGTGCTGTGCTGTGGTACAATTCCAATTCCAACTCACCAGTCAGTCAGTCAGTCAGTCTCACTGCCTCTGGTCTAAACTGACACGATGGAATCGATGCGATCGCGATCGCAAGATCGCAGGTAGGATTCCTAATCATTCGTTCGCACCACTGCACTGCACTGCCAAAATCAAGCGTAATAATTACAGTCAAATTTTGCACGTTGTTCGTGTTCCCCCTAGTCTTAGTCTTGGGCTCAGCTCTGACCGACCCGACCCAATCATCTGTGTAGGTTTGCAAACAAATTTTCTACTTGAATTGGTCAGAGTGCGAATTGAGAAAGGTGTGTGCGAAAAGGTGAGCCACGCGTTTTCAGATTTACCCTTTTAACCTTCAGTAGTACAGTCAAGCAGTATGTACTGCACTGGGCGGATTCAAAGGGTTGCTGCAAATTCAATTAGAATTCTGCTAACTTGGCGGACGGACGACAACGTGGACTCACGCTTCCCTTTGTTCTTTGGGGGCGTTTTCGTAAATCCCAATTTGCAATCCTAATCATCCTCGTTTGTTGCAGCTGCTGCGGCTGCAATTCATTGGGAAGACGGATGTTGATACGTCAAATGAGCACCGATTCGGATTTTGGTTCAATTTTTGGTCGATTCAGTGCATTTTTATAGGCAGCAAAGCAGCAAATTCCGTCACCGGCCAACCGACCGCGACCGCCAATCTGAGTCTGAGTTCTGAGCTTCCCGGCTCAATTTTGTGGGCGTTCCATTCTAAGCAAGCTACCCTGCACGCATTACCTCCACGTTCCATCTGATACTTCTCATCACCAACTCACAAACTGCACTGCAAATGACTAGATCCATTATTGGCAGTAGAATAGAAGAACAAAACAAGAGATTGAATTAAGCATGAATCACTCAATCCCCCGACAAACACAGAGCACAGCAAGCAGCAGCAGGACCCTTTCGACTCACCTACAAAGACGTGCATTTTTTTCTTCATTTCTTAGAAGATTTGTTCATCTGGTCCAAGATTATTTTTAAACTTTGCAATGCAGAAGGCAGAAGGGTGCGGAGATGGCGAAATGAATGAGGAGGCTGTCTGTCTGTCTATCTGTCTAAAGAACAAAAAATTCGTTCGATTCTTGCCATTGCAATGCAACGCAATGCAATACAAATACGACTAGAACTAAAGTGCAAAACTCTGCGTACCGTACATGTACATACGCGTAAGATAGAAAATTCGATTTATAGTGGCACGCGCCACTCACACCCAAAGCAAGCAGTCCAAGAAAGCAGATAGAAAAAGCCAACGCAATGTAGTAGCAATTCAGCTATTCTACTCCTAATTTGTCCACGATTTTGGTAATTAACTCGCTACTTCTATGTACTTCCTCTTCAGCATACTAAAAGTTTTGCTCTCAAATACCCGGGCCGGGTAACAGCAACTGAAGCAACCTTCAGTTTCAGATTCGCTAATTCAATTCCAAGGCCTTGCAAGCAATGCAATAAATGCAAAGGAATGGAAAAAGGAACGTGCCTGCCCTGAGTCTGCCCTCTGCCTGTTATCACTCTCACGGCAGAACGAGCAAAGGAGCGCGAGAGAGGCGTCTGAGAAGAACAATCATAATCATTAAAAGATTAATGTGTAATTTGAACTTGGGCACGGCACGGGGCACGGGACGCGGATTCCGAACTAATTCATTGCTACCATGCCAAGTCTCTGATTGGAGTTAATTGCCTGAAATTGTAGCGAGGCAGCAAGCAGCAACCTTGCAGAACTTCTCTACAATTATGGCTTTTAGCAAGGTTTGTTTGGAATCCTGAAATCCTGGGATCCAGTTCCGTTCAAGTTCTCCTTCTACACAGTAAAAAGATCCTTTGCACATTTTGCCAACTACAAGTACGGTTATCCGAGACCCAGGATGGCGAATCGGAATTAGAATTCAAATTCGAACATAATCGAAATTTTCGAATCGGAATTTTAATTGGAATCCGAAATTAAGGAATCGGCGAATCGGAAGCAAAAATATTGGAATTCGAATTGCTGATAATCAAAATTAGAATTACAATTCGAATCTGAATTAAAAAAAATAATCGGAATTCAAATTCCGATTTTTTTAATCCTTGGGAAGTAAAAGTGAGACAAATTCTTTTCCAAATACGAGAAAACACACCAAAGGTTGTTTGAGACTCGGCCAATTTCTAACAAAGCAAACGAAAATAAAGAAATTTGGCGGAGTTCTTAGACATTTAGTTCATTTCTTAAAAAATTAGTAGTTATTTGTTGTAAAAATTAATAAAATTGGAATTGGAATTCGAAATTTGTATTTGAAATAATCGGAATTCGAATTCGGAATTGGAATTGGGGTTTGGAATCGGAAAATTGGAAAGGATTCAGAATCTGAATCCATATTTAAAAGAATTATTCGAATTAATAATTAGAATCGGAACCGGAAAAAATTCCGATTCGCAACCCTGCCGAGACCTATGTAGAAACTTGACTAGAACTTTCTACTCCAATGTAGCAGAATAGATCTCATGCCATTCATGCAATGCATTGCATTGCATTGACTGGATTAGAAAAGAGAGGATCGAGTGTGTAGGTCGTATCGTAATCTTATGTAATGTTGTTGTAAAAGGTTCTCTCCTCAAATGTATGTGTGCAACATTCCAAGCCTACTTCCGTTCCAGTGGTCCAGGAAAAACCCGGGTAGTACTATGAGTACGTATCCCATGTATGTATCCTCCAGGAGTCCAGGACATGTCACCACTGCCTGGCTGGCTGCTCAACTTCCAGGAGCCGGGTGGCTGACTAGGTCAACTTCATTGCAAAGCAGCCCAGATAGATAGATAGATATTCATATAGACTGATAATGTTGCTGACTCTCAGGCCAGGCCAGGCTAGGCCATTCCACCCGATGGTTTAGTTCTCAAACTTTTCGATTGAGACATGGAATGGACAAAAAAAAATTTGTCTGGATAAAAGGAAAGGAGAGAAAAAGGATAAGAAGTAAGGAAGAAGAAAAAAAAATCGCAGACTCCTGCTCCTGCTTGCTGCTAGGACTGACTAGTTCTGGACTAGTTTTAATAGGCTATTATATATCGATGGAAGGTTCTACTTGTGTTACAACGTTACAAGGCTGTGACTTTTGTGTAACTTTTTGAGACTAGACTAGACTAGACTTGGAAGCAGTAGAAGAAGGCATGGACATTGGGGACCACATTGGTAATATGACCTAAAAAAAACTCAAACTTTGTCAGATTTGTTGGGACATCATGAAAGTTTATCATTTTTATGCATCAATACGTAGCGAAAACACAAGGAAAGGGTTAAAAAAAGTAGAGACCACCAGCCCCGGCCCGAATCAGAATATCAAGCCACGGCAGGGAACTAGCAACGTTTCACGCAAGAAGTGCTCGAATGGCTGTGAAATCTTGGCAGAATTTAGAAAGATGAACAGCAAACGTTTTCCACTAGACTTTTCTTAAAATGAGACAAAAAAATAATGAAAGCGTCGACTTGGACGAGAAGTTCGGCACCATGCAGTGCAGTGCAGTGCAGTGTTTCAATAATTTGAGTTGGTTTGGTTGGTGCTGTCGCCTGTGTTTGGCTTTGGCTGCTGGCTGTCTCTTCGGGAAATTAAAGGCCGAGGAAAAGTTGGTACAAATGCAATTACTGCACAGCTCAGGAGCAATTCTCTCAGCAGTTCTTATAGTTTTAGTTGAGATTGAGAAAGTGGATGAGCAGAGGAGCGGCTCGGCGAGAATGTGTGTGTGCATAAATGAGCGAGTGAGTGAGTGAATGGAAAGTCGTCTCAGCTCAGATGGAAAGTTCGTTTCTATGTTTTCATAATTAATGGCGTCAATTGGCTCAGAAGAACTTTACAACGGAGCTGTCCGTACAGTGCAGTGCCGTAGTCGCCGCACTCGTCTCATTATCCTTGAACAGAATTGAATAGAATCAGCTTGAGCAAAATGAGCAAGGTTGCTCAGTGCAGTGCAGTGCAGTGCGCGAAATTGTGATGCGGACGCGATGCCCTCATAGTCGTCGTCGTAGTCATAGTCGTAATATTGCCAAATTCTAGCAGGGCAGGGCAGGGCAAGGGCTCCCATGAGATGACATTTTAATCAGATTTTCTTCCTTCTGCCCAACTCGCCATGTCACACACACTTAACTTTCGCACTTGAAAAGTGCGAAACTGTTGTCGACTTTCTGGACTGAGTGAGTTGACAGTAGACTGACAGCTGCGAAAATCTTTCTTATTGGAAGAAATTACCATGGGTTCTCCGCTCCACACACAGTAGTCGAAATTGGCTGGAATTTTGCAAAAAGATCTAGCAAATGATTGCCAATTTATCAGTTTATTCATCGGCTGACCAGCCCAGCCCAGTGCAAAAAATATGTACGTGGAAGGTGGAAACCCACGACTTATGAATTTGCTAACCTGCAGAACCTGCACGTATTTTGTTACTCATCCGAAGTTTTGAAGTCTCTTACTCTTATCTTGGGCTACTCAACTTTTGCAAAAGATTTATTGTTGTCAGATTCAATTCAAGAAATATTTGCTTGTTTTTTTGTTGCAAAAATGTGACCATTTACGACGACGAAGACACAACTTCCCTTCCCTTCCCTGTCTCTTGCTCAGTTCAATCG
This sequence comes from Hymenaphorura dentifera, assembly GCA_034699705.1. Lineage (NCBI taxonomy): Eukaryota > Metazoa > Arthropoda > Collembola > Poduromorpha > Onychiuridae > Hymenaphorura > Hymenaphorura dentifera. The sequence continues at coordinate 14,494 of JAQGCM010001144.1, forward strand.
CATCGGAGGCAGGAATTCACCAGGGTGCAATGATACCGCGGTGCGGCTGAATGTGCTGACTGCTGACTGTACACAAAAAACCCGGGTAGTAGACAAGATCTGTCTTCCACTAGCAGCAAGCAGCGTATGCATGCACAAATCTTTGTATGTAGTGTGAACATATTTTCACTTTTGCCAACTCGACACACTTTCCTAGTATCATTTTGCGGGCATTTCTACCCAGAATTGAGTCAAGTCTAGCCGAGTCTAGTCTAGTCTAGTCTAGCCTGCCTAGCTCAGCTCGGCTCACACTCATCTTCCTCCAGCCTGATCTGACAGAAATGTACGATATAAACACACATGCGATAACTCGATAACGCTGCGACTGCATGCGTTCGCGAAGTAATTGAGACAATTGTGAGTCACTTGACGCTGGCTGTTGCACGCAATCAGAGAGCTGTGCAATTTCATATCGCATTTGCATTGCGTATCGTAAACTCGACTAGATTACGAGTTTGGATCAGGCTGTCTGTCTGTCAATGCCGCAGACACAGCCAGCCAGAGCCACAATCCTCGCCGAAATCCAAATCCGAAACCGGGCATTGAATCCCAAGAGTACCACCGTCGACCCAATGCCGAATGCAAATGATTCAAATGTAGTACGTATGAATTCGCCGGACTTGGTCCTCGATCCTCTTCAAATTTATTTAATTGGTGGTTCGGAAAGCAATGGTCTAAAAAGGATCATTCTGCTGGATTTTCAGTGTTCCACTAAAAGAGATCGCGGATCGCGTCCGTCCGTCCGTCCGTCCTGCGCAATCTATGTATCCACGTACGTACGTACCTAGCTGAAAAGAAATCATCTTGTAATAAACATTTTTTTCATCCTTTTCTTCTTCGTTCGTCCCTTCGTAAGAAAGAACTCTGAGAAGATGAGTTGAACCTTTGCCCGTACGTACGGGGATTGCAGTTGCACACAGGCACATGGCGCTTGAGACGTACTCACATGAAGTTGTCGAGATGCATGTGATGTAGTAAGTCAGAGTCACAGTCTCTCTCAAGTCTCATGGAAACTATGTATGAGCCAAGTGAACCGAATTTGCAAAACGAGTTGGAAAATAGAGACTTTGAGTCGCCCAACTTCTTTATTGATGTCTAGCAGTTGCAGAGCTACTCCTACTTGGTTTGGCCTGTAACGGGGACTCAAACCGAACTGAGACTGAGGGAAAAGAAAAGAGTTGCAGTTGCGAGTTGTAAGTCTTGACGAATAGCCACTTCGCATTACCTCAATTTTAGTTCCGTATCCGTTCCAAACAAACGTAACAATATAAATCGAGATCCCAGCCCAGGCCGACGCGGAAGTCGAAGTCGTCCAACTTTCCATTTACTGCATGTAGTCCAAGTGTGATGAAGAAGGATAAGGTTCCTGCGAAGAAATAATAATTTTGGACTTACTTTTTGAGTAGCGCTCAACCCAACGCTCCTTGGCCAACAAAACAATGGGTGAAACGTGCTGCTAGAGTCACACCGAAATCGAACCTTACTCGCTATTCTACATGTATGACGCAATAAAAATGACATTTCAAATCTAATTACACACTAAAATGAAGCCTCGTTCGAATGAGGGAGCGTTAAAGTTATGTTTTATCGGCTGGAGGAGTGCCACAGGGTGACGCCACAGGGCCTATACTGTATTGGTTGTTATTTAGCCTACTGCGCTTCGTCCTCGTCGGAGGTTCCTGCCCTGCAAAGGTTGAAGGGTCATTGAGGTTTGTTAGCGACGGAAGCTAAGGCTTAATTGTCTAATTAGTGTTTCGCACGACTTACTGGTACTGGTACTTCTTCTTTCCAGATTCTTTTGGTTTTCCAATTCTTTTTGCTTGACCAATGCACTAAATTGGTGGAATGCTCAAGAGAGCGCCACTTCAGATTTGTACATTGCATTGTAAATAAGTTACTTCATGACTCGCCGTGACATAGCGGCGGCGAATTGATGCAAGAAGAATAGTAGGACGAGGAGGAAATAAACCACGCAAGAGACAAAATGAGATTTGTGGTGATCCTGCCCTGCCCAGCTTGGCTTCTTAGACCCAGGCCTTCTCATATCGCCCAATATTTATCCTCACCACCACTCAATTCACCAGAGTCAGAGTCACCACAATGGCGACATAAGCCCAGGCCCTTCTGAGTCTGAGGACGGACGGAAAATTGGGAAAATCAATTAGTGAGATGGACTTAGGGTTTTAGATTCGTGCCTTTATAGAAGGAAGGAACAGAGAAAGAAATAAATATTCACATATGTACGTACAGTACATGTATGCATGCATGCATACATTGGGACGTGGAGAGAAAGCAGGGCGGTGAAAGCTAAGCTCAAGGGACTCCAAAATCTGCCTTATCATTCATGGGGATTACAAAATTGCAAGGATTCTGTCGCCACGCTGTGCTAAGCCCCCGCTGAACCAACTCCACCAAATCATAGAATCTTTCTTTGAATTGTGACTAAGACAGGTTAATTAAAAAAAAGACGGTAGAAAAATGTCAGGCCTTTGAATACATTCGTATGTATGTTGGAGACAGGGGGGTGTAGCTGGTCGAGTGGTTATAGTTTCTATCTTTAATCATTCACAGCATGACATTAGGTTCGAATCCTAA